>JAHZND010000377.1:0-16095 GCA_027744115.1 Acrocyrtus sp. NNG-2020
GTACTCCCGTCAGTGGACCTACGCTTTGTCCCACTTTGAATGACCAGCTTGCGGTGAACTTACTCCGCCCTAGTATTTCTGTATCTCATGCATGCATTATCTACAAAGTACCAATTGCTGGGGATGGTGACTACGAGCTGTCCTTGTGGTTATTAGATGGAGATTCTGACGAGAAAAATAGAAAGGTAATTAAATCAAAATTGAAAGCACAAACGACTTCATTCAGAGTAATAAGCTAATGGTTAGATACCCGCTAACTTTAATTTGTAGTGCTTGGACGTTCAATTAAATTCTCGTCCTTTACTTTCGAAAGTGGACCCCTTGAGTCTTGAAGTTAGCAGGTGCACTCCCTTTGAAGTTGTGGTTCTATTCAAAGTGGTAGACTCCGGAAGGCTAATATTTCCTAATGGATTCTCCAGTGGTATTCCCATCGTCGGTGATACCGTGAGCCTCTCTGTTTGTCCTGGCAAGTGTGGCCAAAAAACTCCCCAGTTTCCTCTGAGTTCTCTCTATGTTATGAAATTGAAGTCAAACGAGGCACCACAGACCCAGCTCAGAGGCCGCAGTAACCCCGGCTGCAACTGCAGACATAAAAAATGGGAATATAATAGCGTTACTAAAGAGTGTAGTCAACATAAACTCAGTAAGTGAAATCAAACCGAGGCATCAGAGTATTGGTCCCTAGTTGCAGTGGACACTCCCAATATTAAAAAACCCACATAATAGCTAATATGAATTTTTTTTTCAACAGCCTGCAGAGATTCAATTATGGACAACAACGACTGTCGGCGAGCCAACGGGATTTACGTAAATGAGGGCAATATCTGCAAACAGACGGCCAGTCTAGGAAATTGTTTCAATCGGAAATTAGTCATGTCCGTGAATATTAACGGCCCTGATTTTACTGACAGTAATGGAATCTTTTACAGATCGTACAACTCTATGCCTGCTACATATAAACCGCAAGGGGCGCAAGTTCGTACTTCCTCTGAGCCGATATATGGTGTTCCCAAACAAGACATTCCAATGTATGGCACCTACCTCATAGGAACACCCACTTATGTTCTACATGACTGCCTCCGATACGATATTCCAATTCTACCTGACAACGGGTACCGGTATGAGCTGATTTTTACTTTCTTGTGCAACTCCTGGGGTAGCGCTGGAGACAAAGTAAGTATTGAAAATACCTACAGCAAAAAAATTGTCTGTAAAATAAATTTTACTAACTTGATCCTCCCTTTCCGATCCTTATTGCGACCAAAATTAATGCTTTCAATTTTATGATATAGACCTTTATAGTTAAGCTTAATGGCATCAAAGTAGCTGACGAGTTTGACATGTTGGCATATGTGGAATCCAAATACCATCCTGGAAATCTTATCATTCTTTTCCAAACAATCAGCGGTGGAAAAGTACTGAAGATAAATGGTTATCCTCTCAGTATCATTTCCAGAGGAAGCATCCCCTTTGAGCTCTGTCATGGAACGTGCGCCGTAGACGATATGATGTCAGCAGCTAATTGGCACATCAGTGGACTTGCAGTCCATCAGTGGTAGTGATTTTTAAATAGTTAAGGTGAGTTGTCTATATACACTTGTGCAAAGGATTAAACTCAAATCAGCAATTTGCTCATTTGGTGCAACTTCAACTAATTTAAATGTAAATAAATACTATAGAGAAATGTTTTAAAATGCTGTGCATTCAATATAAAATTTTATTACCACTAAAAATTTGATATGGGAAAGGCAGCAGTTACGTGATTAACTTATGTTAGATTTGATAAGTTAGGTGTAGTAACAACAAATATTTTATGAAATGGATTTTCTGCTAATAAAAGTTTTTGGTGTTCGTTATCCCGTCAACTCAATAGGTTCCTTATTTACTTTTTCATTATGACTTTTCCAGGCAACCTGGCAATTTTGAGTTAGCGTAAAAACGATAATACTGAAAGGAGCGCCCTATCAACAAATTACGGCTACTATAAAATTGCAAAGGAAAACAGTAAATTCACCGTTTGGCGTAAACAAGAAAATAAATTGTTTCGTTTATTTCTGTCATTAGTAGTACAATAATAAAAAGCCAACATTGCTTCTACCTTTGAGCTACTCCACCCGTTTCCACGGCAATCATCAGCACCACATGGAAGTAATAAGTAACGTGGCAAACAAACGGATTATAGAAGAATTGGTATTCTTAGGACTTGCAAAAATATGATGAACTTCAAAAGTTTACGCAATTACCAAAAATTAAGCTCTAAGACAGCTCTCACTGTTAATAGTCCATATACCATTTGAATATAAGTTTAACTAACTATAAGAATACTTGACTGCAAAATAATTTCCTGACGAAAAAAGTTATCGTATAATATATTCCCCGTAAAAAGTGCATTCCTTCAAAAAACTTACCTATAAAGACTAGGAGGAAGATTTTCAACATCAAAAATGCTGAGGACAGAAAGACTAGTTCCTTTAAGTTATTTTGCACAATACTGTAACATATTCTCTTGTTTCTTAGTGTTTCCCTACACAGTTACAAAAGACGCTGAATCAGGTAATTTGTCGCTTTCCTCATCCCGAATAAAAAAGGTAAGTCAGTCTTTCTCCTACACTTATAAATGATACATAAGTACTAGCACAACTTATTTATACAAATCGGATAAACTAATAATTCCTACTGATTTATCACAAATAAGTTTGCCTGTGTTTTTGCACACATCCTCACCGGTCTGGGAACAACTGTGTACATTGTCGCCTTTTTTAAAACCTTGATATTGGACCCGAGAGATGACTACATCATTTACAGTTTGGGTTGCTTCCTAGTTTTCTTTGGACAGATGTGCTCTTTCGAAATCATTTGGAAGCGGAGTGAACTCCTCCTCAAAATCTTAAATATTTTGGATCGATCCAGCACTCGAAAACCGTCAACAATTAAAGTGTGAACGCGTTTTGGAATTTTCTACAGTTAGCTTTGTTTTTCTTTTAACAATTGTTTTACTTTTAATTTTTAGCTCGCTGCCATTTGTGGGATTCCTTTATTTCTATCAGTAATCTATTCCCCAGCATCAACTTCACTTTTGAATGCTGTTGATGGGTCAATGAACACGGGGCTACTCCCTCACAAATATATTAATCCAAACGGGCTAAACACCCTTCCAGACTCGGTGCAGCTTAGTCTACGAGTTTTCGAGTACCTCTTGGCATTTATTATGTGGTATACTCATCTATTCTATTTGATTGGCACGGGAATGATGTTTGCCCTCATTATTTCGGTAATGGAGGCGGTTGCTAGCTACAAACAAGTTGTGAAAATAGGCAGCAATACAATTAAGCACTACGGTGAGAACTCTGAGGAAATTTTAAAGACGGTAAAAACTACAAAGCTTATGTACGTAATTAGAATGAAATGAGCACACGTTTACTAATGGGCAATAAACTGATTTTATTTTATTTTGACTTAAGAGAATTAACGCAGAAGCTGATATTAGGCAGCTGATTAATATGACAAGTTCATTACTAGGATCCAAAATTCTCGCCGAGTACGTGATGATGGTCGTATTTTATGCGTTTGCAATGGAACTATATCTCGGGAGTTCTAGTACCTTTCGGGAGCGCGCTCACGCCGCTTTGTATGCTCTCTATTCTGGAATGCTTTGGATCTCTGCGTGCGAAATATATTATCAGGTAAGAGAAATGTGATATGGGCTACGCATTTTTCTAATTATTTGGGTATATTGAAGTACTACTTTGCTGCTCATGAAAGACTGGAAAAATTACAAAGAAATGGATTGGAAAGTGTCGTGCTTTGTTGATCTCACACTGCCCCAAAGCTGAAGCACGTCAAATTTATGAACCCTGTCTACTTTTAGCACAAATAGAAGTGGATACCAATCCTTCTGGAATTTCGTGCAGATGTTTCACAATTACATATGGATTCTTGGGTTCGGTTAGTACGCATACCGCATTAAAAATGGGTATTTGTTGTACCAATTTTATAATACAAAGAAAGCAGTTCAAAAATATATTTCGGTTTTCTCATTAGATGCTTGGTTTGATTATCACCTATTCAACAGTGGTACACCAGATGAATGCTTCACAAGCAAACTGTCAATGACTTAGATTTAGATTTGCGTTCATTTTTATTATACAATAAGTACTCTCTGTCTTTGAATGTCTCCTACAACTTGGGAAATAAAATCTTTCCAAACACACCAATAAATTAATGCATCTTTTCCAATTGACAATAACAGTTTGGATTATAACATCAAGCTACATACATATATGCCATATCAAACTACGAAACTCTTCCCGATGTACCTTAGTATTTTTGAAGACCTTAGGTTGACACCAAATTAGTACGACCAATAAAAATAGTCATCTTCTTTGTGTCAATATAATGCCAAAGAGCAAGGCAAACAGTGTTAAATATTTAATTGCGTAACTTGCAAATATATTGATTGTTATGGTCCTAGCTGAAATTCCAATTACCTATAAGCACTATATACGAACGGTCCGGTGTGGGTTTATAGGCTTTTTAGTTCTCTGCTACATTTTTGCTTACAACTTTTTGTGCGTTACGCGAATTATGCTATGCATATCGCATACATATAGGTATGTGGTGGGTAACTAGTAAAAACTAGTTATTTACCTACACGCTTACATCTTAGCAAAGAATAAACAAAATACAAAATCAAAACAATTTTTTACGTCATCATTCGCCGTACGCTGCAATAAAATCATTTCTTCGTACACAGTGCACTGACAATGAATTCGTAACACTCGTGCGATCTAGCAAGCTGCTAACAATGTTCAAATATAAATTAGGCACATCAAAGGGATCTGTGTTCGTTGGACAACATGCTTATCGCCTAAGTAAGGCCCTACTCCTTACTCTGAAAAGTCGATGTGAAGGCCATACTTTTAAAAGGTAACGGCGGATCTAAGTCTCTCAGCGCAATTTTAATGTACTGCTTCGTACTATGTTTGCTGCTCCCAATTTTTGGTAACGGATGGTACAGAGTAAAATACCAAGAATTGAATTACGGCAAGCACTTTCCGCGAAGGTATATTGTTTTCCTTGCCGCAAATTAGGAACTATGAAATGGAAATGTCTCCAATATCCACTTCAGAAAGGACTATAAAAGATGCAGGTAATTGTGACAAAGGTTATCAGTGCCTTTGAAGACATTTAGACAGTTTCTACAGGTTCAATGTTTCTAGCTCTACTTTTGCAGCCATGAACTCCAAAACCGTTTTCGTTCTTATTGCAGTTTCCTTTTGCATTATTCTTTTTGCATGTGAGTCTAATGCTCAACGTGGGGGTAAGTTGTGATTCAGATTTTACTATTATCCTAATTATCATTTGTGTGGACGTGCTTTTATATTTGAGGTTATATAGATTAAACTTTTGTTTTTTAGAATGTTGGCCTAAACACGGTGACCATTCTCAAAAGGTCTGTTTGAGCAGTGATTCCTGCAACAATATTTGCAGGGGAGATGGAAATGCAGGAGGCTACTGTTCAGCTCTTAAATGCTACTGTCATGGATGCCCCTAAGCGACATGGAAAATATAATTTGTAATATTCTGCATATGCAATAGATTTGGTTGAAAATTCGGTTTGGTTATTACTTCTTATATAGATGTATAATTTCAAATTGACTTCTGATATGCTAAATCCAAAAATCTAAGACTGAGATGACGTTCCAAATCCGAAGTCAAAAATTACTAGTGAGATTAAATATAGAAATTAAAATTAAAATCTAGTTTGGTTTTATTTATGAATGGAAACTGTTTTATACATATTTTATTTTCCGTTATTCTTACTCATTCTAACGATACATATTCGTATCAACGTGTATTGCCATTACACATATTTGTAGTTACTACAATAGAATTCCAGTAACCGTTCCCTGCACAACCGAGTCAAAAAATGCTGACTGTGTACTTCTTTTAACAATGAAAGAATTTCCATACTTGACTGAAATTGGTTGTAAGCTTTTTAATTTTAGCAGAGTCAGCTTTCTCTCAATACCAATTTTTGTCATGGAGCACTTTGTCAATTTATCCCATATTAGCTTCCCGGTGAGCTCGTTGCAATCAACAATGAGTGGAAAGATGCCAAAAACGATACTACAAAACACAACAGAAAGATAAGCTCCCACTCCGGAGACGGGCAAGGGCAGCTGAGAAAAATATTTTGCAACGAAAGTATTGCAGGTGATGATCATGCACAGGTATGATGACAATATGACATAAACAGCACGATTTAAACCGTCTTCCCAAATAATTGCTGCTATTTGCGATTTGGTATACCATCCAGGAAATGCATCGTGTCCAACTTGAGTTTCTAAAACTTGCCAGTACCTGGACTGAAGTTCTAGCCAATAGAAGACCATCTCCAATACAATTGTCGCAGTTCTTAATGATTCCGCGAAAGCCAAAAAGCACCATGCTATTCTAGTTAAGTAAAGGAGTGATGTAATAGACTGGCATTTGTTTTGTTGGCAAGAGAATAGTTGAATCACTGCAATTTGTAACGAGTAGAACGGATCCACATCTACAACTACACAGGAAGGAGCAACAAAAGGCCCCAAGGTGCATATAGGCTTCATTATCATTGTAAAAAGCTGACTGATTTTCTTCCACTTACTTGCTTCATTGTTAAAAGTCAAGGTCAGCGTTGTTTTCCTTTCTATGAAGAAAATTGCATAGAAAAATATTTTATTTGTGGAATTGCACCTTCTCAACCACGTTCAATCAAATGATGTCTCAATATCTGTATCTTACCAATTCTGCTTAGCAGACGGCGCATTTCAGCATTCCCCAATGCAATCTCCTTTCCATATCTTATCAAAACTCTATAATAGCCGCACACGAGATGCGTATTGGCTATAAAGAAAAGGGAAAGAACAACTTGCAGCAATGTAAATTTATGAGGAACCAAAACCGGTGGAAGGCTAAATATAAAGCCGGATCCGAGCAGGGCAATTGTCAAATATCTATAAATCCTGTATTTATTGTGGCTTGCCCCCAGAGTGAAAAACGTTTTGCTTGCTACATCCCATTCCAATACTGTAGGATGGACAAAGCTGAAAACATTGTGAAAGGATGTGAGGGTTTCCTCAAAGTACAACTTCATTTTCTGAAAACTTGGCTCTTCGACTGCACCTATAGCTGCACAAACTTTAAATATGACAGTGACGTTGAATATATCATTTTTCACTTCGCGTGAGCTTATATAACCAGTGACTGATAAACAAAGCAATTAATAATCCTTTTTTACATCGATGCCACGTGCTGTTAACAAGTAGATTGCTCTACTATATTTCACTAACTAACTTGGTTTAATCATCAATAGATTCTGATCGATCCGCAACTTTTAGAATCTAATCGATCAAAATCTTGTTTTGAGAGCTTGTTAGCTTTCATTTCTAATTCAAGTTGCCATATCAATTAAAAAATAAAATTCAATTACAAAACTTTCATTTCCACTTTAATGTATCTACATTTCTAACTTGATTTATGCTGGACACTAAAATAAGCATACCATCGATATTATTTCAGGGCCGAAAAACCCATGCAAAGTAATGTAAAATGTCTGTTCTCCATTTTAGTGCGTCACAACTGACTTGCCATGCCAATTTTCCTTCCCGTTCTGACATGTTGGTTACATATTCACGAAATCACTTCATGCAATACACTAAAATAAAACCTGGAAAATTGAAACTTGTATTAAAGGGTTTTCCCCAAAATGTCAGTTTGAGCCTTAATTCTTAATTCAGTATCTTACCCTATAGATTTAACCATAACCCATGTAGTTATGCACCGGCTGTAATCCAAAAGGTCAGAGTAAAAGACAGGGGTATGCTAGAATTGCCGAGTATAGTGCATATTTTGCTCTCCGTTCTGACTTTCAGAAAACTTGCAACAAATATGTCCGTCAATTCATATCCCATTCTATAAAAATTTAAAATCCATGGCAATACATACATAATTTGTGCGGTTTCCCAACACATTCCCGGTCTTTTGGAGCGCTTTCAAATTGAATTGTTTGCTTTATTGTTATTGAGTTATTTGAACAAAAAAATTCGAAGCATGTACTTGTCAACATTTATTACCTCAGACAATCCGATATTAATATTCCTAGTTTTGTTCACACCAACGTAATTAGCTGTGCTAGTAGATGTGATATGTATACTTATAGGTACTTATTTCATGAGAGAGCTGTAAATTAGTAGAAACCGGTTATCAATTTATGATACCAAGCCAATACAAATATTTTTTTTCAAGTTTGATATCGCTTTCTGTATCAATTCCATTAAAATCTCATTAGAAGTCTTGGACGTGGGTTTATCTATCAAAATTCTATATGTGGAACTAAATTTTGTGGAACCGAGTACCTACCCCATCTAGTGTAGTTGCAGTGTCATAAAAGACTTTTATTGTTGAAATTGAGTTTTCTAAAATCTGATTCAGTATTCATCATTCATTAATTAATTCGCCCAAACATCAAACCCACGACATGACATGAACAAAGTATATCATGAGCGTAGACAATCATGTAGACTCGTAAATGTGGTAATTAATTGCGTAACATCACAGAAAGAAAAATCCCATGTCCAATCAGTAAGACAAGGAGAGAAAATAATGCACGCCAACATCAAGTTAACTTTAAATGTTATCATTAAATGTTAAATGTTACTTCTTGGAGCCGAAATACGTAATTCTAAAACAAAAAGCACATTATTAGTACAAAACAACAGGGATTCTCCAGATAAGCTTAATCAAAATAAATATAAAGCTGTTTGAATCAGTAAACCCCAAATGCTGGCTCGTCACTTGACTGCCAGCAATTTAAGCCATAGCCCACTTATGAGAACATGACAGAATAACGTAGGCTATACCTAGGGCAACCAGCAGTTATAAAAGAAAAATCAATTCTTCATAGAATCCTCCCGGGGCTACAACGTGTTATAGTTTTATGTAGTCAGCGTCAAAATTGTATTGATTGTATCCATCGTGTTGATAAAAATCCATTCGTTAACACCGCTCAATAATGGCATATCTGACATTTTCTCTGAATCGGTCGTACATAGTACCAGCGAAAAAAATTGCTGGTAATTTACATGTGCACATAGCTCAGCTAGCAATACAGGAGCAAAATCAAAAAAACAATTGATGAAAATATCTTTCACAGAAAAGTTGCTTACTTTAGTAAAAAAACATTCCTTACGTCAACACAGAAATGTGTTTCTTCGCTAATGTTTTCAATGCACATGTTAAATCCGTGCAGATAACAAATTTGACTGACGCTGCTTACAACAAGGTTTATGTTGTGTCATGGTTGTACCAGTCATGTTATCGTTGTACTATAGCTATGGCTCCAATGAGGCGTCTAGCAATCTATAAATGTTAAAGGTTGACCGGCCGGCTTCTTATCTGTATTCCGTAAGTACCCAGCTACATGACTAATACTGGGACTACTATCGATAGCTGTGATGTTTCTTAAGGGAATGATCTATCAGATTGTAATTTTTCGTACCTGTAGTAGTAGCAGTACGAAAAGTTCTCTTTTGCCAGTTAGTTTAAGTTCGCTTTCTACATTCTAGGACTGAACTTGCAGCTTGGAGAAATGGAGACTGTCCGGTTCTAGAAAATTACTAGCAGTTATGGCATCCAATACCGTCCTGGAATTGATCGAACTACAATTTAAAATGGCTAAGGCATTTTCCCTACTTCCACTCATCTTCGTACCAAAGTGCACTTACGACTTGGAGAAACGCACAATAGTTCATAGGAAATACGTGGTAGTTTCCAAAAACAAAATATGGGGAATTGCTCTACTCAATGCGATATCCGCGGCCTCAATTTGTGTTTCTCTTCTTGAAATCCATTCTCTGAGAACGTGCATGTCAAAGAAACATTTTGGACAAGCTCAAATTAGCCTTGAAGTCAAAGTGCAGAACGTTCTCACTGTTGCCTTTCACACATACCACGCCTGCCTTGCAGTGGTCGCAATTATTTGTTTCGCCATTTTTAACGTGGATCCATCCTCGATATGTCAGCTTATAAACAACCTTGAAAACATGGAAAGAACGAAAAGGCAGACTATTTCAGTTTTAGAAAGAAAGCAACACGTAGAAAAAACTGTGCCCAAATCGACTAAAAATCTCGCCATTTTTATTTCAATCTTTGTTGCGTGCGTTGTTACAATACCATCCATTGGGGTTCCAGTGTTTGTCGCAGTGTTCCCCAATGTACATCTTCCTCTTGTTAAATTGTACAGATTGGGGTCCAAAAAATGCTCTGATCTTAAAGCAGTGCACTGGAGCTTCCAGGAAAGGATACTGATTTTCTTTGTCGAATTTATTCGATTATTCCAATTTAATCTGGTAACGGGTCCAACATTTCCCATGCTGATCACCGCTGTCCTCACAATTTACAATCACTCCATTTTGCTCAGGTGACTTAGCAGTTTATAAGGGTACTGGTACATTATTCACTATTCCTCCCTCATGTTGGCAAGCTGTTTGTAAAACTTTCAGAAATACTATGAAAAAGCGCTGGAAGAACATTAACAACTTGGACAGGCAAACCATCGTCAACCACTATCATCAGCTCCAAATATTTGCAATTCTAAGCAATAAATGCCTTCAAGCGTATGGTTGGCCGTGTATTGAGTTTGTTGGGGCGGTTATGACAATTTCACTCCTTTACCCGCTGGTGGTCTTCTACGAAAGCTTAGACTGGATACTCATTGTCTCCATCCTTGTAATGCTCAGTGGTCTTATAGCTTACATACAGTTTACGCTGGACTGCGGCAGCCGACCTCTTCAAATTTCCAAGAAGTTCCTGAGTCTCTCCAGAAATCATTGGAGGATATTTAACTGGGCGGGAAAAGTTGCTAGATCATTTCAACCGATTGCGTTACGCATTGGGAGCTTCCATAAAATCGACCGGGATAGGGGCATGAGCTTAATGCGCTTCTGCTTGCAGCGTACTTTTGTCCTTGTCGTTCAGACTAAATCTTCAGCATAGAATTTTCGTATGGTTTGAGGTTTTCTGCGACTCACAATCACAACGGTCTATGCATGCTTTTTGAATTAAGCTGTTCAAAAAATGCATACATATCTAAACAGGATGTCATGAATAGTATTATGTCAGCATTTTTGTAATATTAAAATAGGTTTGTAAAAATAACTTTCGTTTGATTACTGGGCAAAAGGACAAAAAATCTATTACACTCACTGCTTGTCATGCGAGCAGCATAATGTATTTAAGAAATGTCAAGTGACATTGAATTGATCTTTGAATTAGACATTGAATGTACCTAGAGAAGAGTAAGCACCGCCATGCCATAATATTCAGTTTAGACTTAATTTAATTCCCATAAGTAAAACTGATTAGGTTTTGGAGATGCTATAGCTTTACGTTTAATGTTTTACAATATTATGAAATATAATAAAGCTAACAATTTTTCAACTTTTCATTGCAAAATTTTTATTTTTGAACTATTGCATTTGGTATTCCTGGATCCGGTTACAGTCAATATTCAAGTAGCGGTCTATTTATGGTGGTATTGGTGAGCATACAATTTTTCTCAGGCCACTCAGATCAGTTAGTTAACTAAATGCAGTTTGCATGTGGCACGCAATAAACTTTGCTTCCAGTTCACTAATTCAGGCTAGTGGTAAGCGCTAATAAAAATATCAACATTCAACTTAATCGAGCTGTATCACTACAAGAAACAGCTTGGCGATTATTTAAACAGAATTATTCCAATAAACTGACCGAGATTCTAATAATTAAAACGGGACTTTTAACAAAATGAGCAGTTCTACAAAGTTTTTAACTTTTCCATTTTTAGTAAATGCTCTCATCAATATAGGCCTTGTTAATGGATTATCATTTACCTCAGGGCCAACTTCACTTAATAGTGGAAAGGATGTCACTGGGAGTGTGTTCGGCACTACCAATGATAAACTATTTCCAGTGGCATTTGCTGATTTCAATTCAGACAGGGCAACCGATTTGATTGTTATATCGCGGGATCGATCTTCACTGTACGTATTGAAATCTGGCGTGGATGCTCCATATCTAACCAAAGGATCTCAGATGCACTATCAGAACTAACAAAAATCGCACTGTGGAAATAGTTGGAGTGGTTCCTGGAGATTTCAATGGGGACGGTTTGCTGGATATGGCAGTGACCATTCAGCAGTTTGGTACTAAAGAAAGGGAAGTAGCTGTACTAAAGGGAAGTCTAACTGAGTTTTGCAGAGTTTAGGAGACGGTTTGCTGGATATGGCAGTGACCATTCAGCAGTTTGGTACTAAAGAAAGGGAAGTAGCTGTACTAAAGGGAAGTCTAACTGAGTTTTGCAGAGTTTCAGGAGACTTGATAAGAATGGTTCAGGAACCAATGGCAACTGATCTTAACGGAGACATGGTTATGGATTTTATTGGGGAAGTATATGGAAAAGAGGAAAAAGAAATTGACGGGAAATTGGGGTGTGTGCGGAAGATCTACCGAAAAGTTTGGCTGTTTAATCCTTCCAAGAAAAAACCGCTGGAAGTGCCATTTAGAGTGATAAATGGAACAAAACACATCACGGAAGGCTTCCGAGCCATGGCGAGTCCATCAGCCAATGCCTTTGTTGACATTGATGGTGATAATATTCAAGAGCTACTACTTGTCACCGAAGTCGAGTGGAAAGATCAGGCGGAGAATAAGCTATTTAATAACACTAAATACGTTGTTGAGACTTATAGTGTGGTGGTAAATGAAAGTGACGCATGTGTCCCACTGAGCTTTACTAGGAAGTCGACCGATATCCCATTGAATGTGAACGGCACAAGAGTCGTTGGAACTGTTGGGCAGCCTCTCTTTCTGGACTTGACTCGAAGTGGGAATTTAGTACATCTTATTCCTTATTGTACTGGCGGTAACTGTAAAGGCAACTCAGAGAGTGGTCTTCTAGCAGTGGTGAACGGAAGTGTGGTTGACATTCCTTTGCTTAACTTTGACTACGACGGCAAACAATGGAAATGGAAATACACGGGATATTCTGGTCTGAAATCTAGATTACCTTTTGACAGCTTCTACTCCCGAACAATTACATTGCGAGTGGGCGACTACAATTTGGATGGATATCCTGATCTTATTGGAGTCGTTGTAGCTGAGAGACAAGGCAATGGAGTTAGTGAATCTCGAGCAGTGATTTTGGAAAATGTGCCGTGCAACGTTACGTATAATGTTACTTGCACATTCTCCCGTACTTTCAGGGCTAGATTTGATCTTTTACAAGACTATGGTAGTGTTGCTATGGCAACTTTCTATGACTTTAACGATAATGGCTTTATAGACGTTCTTCTTGTTATAAGAATGGCAGGAAAGTATGAAGTTAGAGCGTTTGAAGGTAACCCAGATGACGATTCTACATTTCTTAAGGCAATGGTGCTTTCCGGTCGAAAGTGTAGTAAATGTCCTCGGAGTGGAACCCCATACGGAAATGTAATTGCAGGGCCTGTCTTACGGTATCACACAAAAACCGGTTCCAGGAAAAGTAAAACTTCTGTCGCTGCCCAGAACTACAGAAGCTCTCACTTACCAATGGATCTGCCATACACAATATTTGGATTAGGTGCATCCTCCGATGCTATCGATAGTCTGACAGTTGAAATGAGATTGCCAGGGTCGGGAACGTCAAGTTGGGAGTGGTCGCATATCCTTCCCAATAGCGAGGTGGTTGTTATTCCTCCTCAGAGCTCAAAGACGGGATCGTGGAAATCGGAAATTCGGAGCGAAGTTAAGGTTAAAGAGGCAGGGCATACTTTCTTAAGGTGGAAAAATGAAGGAATGACCTTGAAAGCTCCAGCTTTCTTAACGTATCTATTAATGATATTTACACATGCAATAGTTTTCTTAATGTAAATCCAACAAGCTAAAATAATGGTTAGTTTTTTCAAGCAATTTCTACTCAATAAATAAAGTGTTTGAAATTTTGGAATAAAAAATATTTATACTATCATCTAATTTTCTAAGCTGAAACCCCGTTCAAGATTCCATTGGCATCCTATAAGATAAACCTGTGCTACTACAAATTAATCGTATCTGTAGGCGGATGTCATTTTGTCATAAATATCAGCACGACATGAACTGCCTAAAGCTACTTTGCTTTGTCTAACATTGCCGGGTTTACGTTGTACCTTGAATTAAATAATGCAAACACATCCCATTTGCAAATGTACAGACCTAATCAAAATCCTGTATTTCGTTACTGTAAATTAACTACACAAACCAGCGTAATTATGAACCATGTCAGTTTATTTTTTAATGTTGAACGGGTCAGAGCATTGTATGCAATCACTGTTTAATTACTGGTGGTGTCGATTTTTTCAAATTCCAATTCCTTTCGTTCGGGTTGATTTTGCAATGACCAATTAAATAAAACAACAGATCAAAAAATTGGAGAATGTAACTTTGCTAATCTTTTATATTTTATTTAAACGTGCTCGAGTGTGTAAATATCAGTTTGTTATAACTTTTATTGCATTAAAGATAATTAGTTTAATCACTTGAATACTGAAATTATGCAATAATGTTAAAATGTACTTTGTCACCACTTGACCACTTCAGCACCAAAACATTTCCAAATAAAGATTTTAATTAGGCTTGAACAACGACTTTCCCTGTGCCCTTTCCAGCCAATAGGTCAATGAAGGCTTGCGGCATGTTTTCAAAGCCATTCACTCTCGTCTCCTCCACCTTCAGTTTTCCTTCTAATGCCCAATCCCGCATTCTACACAAAATTAAGATTATTTAACAACTTGATAGATGAACATCGTACTTGGATTTGTATGTGTGAGCTTTTCACTTACTGGTTAATTGCATCGAACCATTTCTGTTCGAATTGCCACCGGAATACGATAAATCCTTCCATTTTAATATTTTTAAACATCAAGTATCAGAATATCCAGAGGAACTGTGCACAGAGGAAAATGATTATTGATTATGCTTGAGTAAGCCTCAAGGTGCTAGAATCAGCAAGAGCTCATTTTGAATCTACAATCAATGACCTACCAGTTGGAGTCTTATTGGGATCGTTGTTGTAGGCACTCATGTTTCCGCATAGACTTCAAGGCGCTAAAATCAGCAAGAGCTCATTTTGAATCTACAATCAATGACCTACCAGTTGGAGTCTTATTGGGATCGTTGTTGTAGGCACTCATGTTTCCGCAAACAGTCACTCTCCCAAACGAATTTAGTTCTTTCATCACAGTATATGAGAAGGCACCCAGGGCGTACGAGTCTGGTAAGCCTTTCATTTCCGGCATTGCATGAAGAGTCGTAACTCCTCGTTCCCCTTTTGGTGGAACCTTTGCAATGGTTAAGTCCCTCCACCCAAAATTTCCAATCACTTGAGAACCCTCGGGAAAGTCTGGGTGTCGGCTTCGTAAAACCTTTGCCACTTGTGCACCCATCATTTGTTCCCCGACTTTCAAGCCGTTGGCCATGAACCTCATGTAAGGGTCCACAGTCAGCCACTCTGCCTTACAAAGAATTTCTCCATCTTGCACTTCCTTAAGGGTCTCCTTGACTATTTTGAAGTTGGCAGGGGTTGGCGCACCGTCAAAGTGCTTTGCTAGAACGATTTTTCGTGCTTGCTGCATTTTAAGTATAAAAATTAAATTAAACTTTAAATTCCGAAAAAACTTTACTATAGGAACTTTGTCAACTTTGTAGCAGAAGAGATTCCCAAACTAAAAATAGTATTGGTCTAGGGCTGGAGTAGTCTTTCCTTTTCAATAGGAATGAACTGAGTCTTGAATTCGAATGTGATGACAAGAGGACGGCGCAGCGGGTTTTTATATGAGAAAAAGTCTACGGACTCCTAATTCTTTTCATACTGTTAGCTCTTATGCAGACACGTAACACTGTTGCACAACGGCATCCCCAGTGCAACAAGACACACATGAGCCCGGTTATGCAACGACCTTGTCATGATATGGAGCATCTGGCCTTCAAGGTTTTGATTTTTTGCATGTCGTTTCAGTGAGATAACCGGTACTGCTTTTAACGCTGAATTCTGTCTTG
>JAHZND010000378.1:0-12515 GCA_027744115.1 Acrocyrtus sp. NNG-2020
CACTTTTTACTCCACAAAAGTAGATGAAAAGGGAGATGATTTATGATTTTTAAAGAAATTATTTGCCGAACCAACCAATATGCCTTACGACAATGGGGGAAGAAAACAGCGCTATTTTCACAAAGATGAATGAGACTCTCTGAGAAGAACAGAAACTCCTTTTCAAGTGCACACTGCGAGGACTAAAAAGCTTTTTTTGTGGAGAGAGTAGTCAGGCCATAATTGTGCGTCACATTACCCATTCTTTATAGTATCCACGGGCTAGTTTTAAATTTGAATATTTCAATCATACAAGAAAAAAAAGTGCCGGTGAGTTATCGACCTTTTCCCATCTGGACAGGTATATCTCACTATAAAAGGGCCATTCCAATGGTTTACAGCACTATTAGGTTTGTGCAAGTTTTGTGTTGTTTTCTCTACTTGAGAATAAAAATAATGTCTGGGCAGTTTATTATTCCTTGTCAGAAAATATTGACTGAAGGACTCTTCCCCAATAAAATTATGTCCACTTACGGCAATCACGCCACGGAGCGGGACTACGTGAGAAAAAATTTGTTTTTTTGTGTCTCGCTCTTTTCTTGTACTGCACCTCAGAGGTAAAAGGACTTTTGGGAAGACTCGCATATATCGCACTCGCATAAATTGCTCGATAACAGAAGAAAAAATATATTTGAGCACGACGAGTTTCTGGCAAATTTGATCAGAGTCGTAACTTATGAATAATCATCAAAAGGTGTGAATAAATGAGTGTTTGCCTTGGCTCAAAATGATGAACGGACAGAGTTGAAAAGGGCCATAAAGGAGTGTCCGCAGTCTACAGCTAGAGCAGACGAAAATAAAA
Organism: Acrocyrtus sp. NNG-2020; assembly: GCA_027744115.1. Lineage (NCBI taxonomy): Eukaryota > Metazoa > Arthropoda > Collembola > Entomobryomorpha > Entomobryidae > Acrocyrtus > Acrocyrtus sp. NNG-2020. Next base: position 842 of record JAHZND010000378.1, read on the forward strand.
AAACCAGTAGAGATATATTACGCGAATAATCAGTTGTTTTTACATAATATATTCATATTTCAAACATTATCGAAGAAATCTGTGACGTTCGCAGTAGTCGCAGTCGCACTCGGAGGATAATGTAACCAGTCATGAAGCCATTATCATCGGTGTAAAAACTTCCACCACATAAAAACAAGTGCGCTCAGCTTCCCCCTCAAAATATCCACTTAAACTTTAAATTATAACTTCTCCTGAGACAGATATTATAGCTGCGAGAAGAGATCTTTAGTATAAACATGCCACTTTTATATCAGTGAGCAGTTGCAAGTGTCAATTGCAAAAAGATATATTACGCGAATAATCAGTTGTTTTTACATAATATATTCATATTTCAAACATTATCGAAGAAATCTGTGACGTTCGCAGTAGTCGAAGTCGCACTCGGAGGATAATGTAACCAGTCATGAAGCCATTATCATCATCAGTGTAAAACTTCCACCACATAAAAACAAGTGCGCTCAGCTTCCCCCTCAAAATATCCATTTAAACTTTAAATTATAACTTCTGCTGAGACAGATATTATTGCTGCGAGAAGAGATCTTTTAGTATAAACATGCCACTTTTATATCAGTGAGCAGTTGCAAGTGTCAATTGCAAAATTGCCAAGTTAAAAAATGCATTTTTGAAGTGAGTGCAGCTACACTAATAATTGTGTGATTGATGCGGTGGGACAGTCACAACAAATTTCTTTCACTCTGCCTAGAGGCAATAGGTCAAAAGTGCATTTAAACTGAAAAGCTACCTTAATTTTTCGTCATGTGCTGGCGCTACAAGGGTTTTTAGCGTGACAACTGCATTCTTTATGCAGTTTGCATTGTGCGTCCCTGTAATAATTGAAGATGATTAGATCATATGCTTGGGAACTCACCACAAAATTTGTGAGAACAATGCTCATCATGTCACGTCACATCCGAAGAATATCCAGCAGGGGGAGAATTAAGATGTATGGCCATTTTCAATTTATATATTTTTTTTCCTAATAGATTTATTTGCTGCTACTTTGTACAAAGTGTGCCTTGTTCTACTACAATGGAAATGGAGACGTGTTGATAAGCGCCAGCTAAATATATTTTCTGCATGCGTGAGTTTACACGAGTTGACAAGATATGCATTTTTTTGCAGTTTCACCGTTCATCTTCTCCACGTTTTCTCGTCTCGTGCATACTGACAAACGAGCACAAAACATTAATAATAGCTCTGCTCTTTTAGCTCTTGCAACATTATTCTTTTTTATCATGCCAATCTCAAACCCATCACGATTTTTCTTCTTTCGATTCGTATCCACAATTATTATTGACATGTATTGATTGGCGTTCATCAGAAAAGTTTTGCTTGTTTTTCTGCCGCACTCGTAATGATACGTCCGAGTAACACTTGCAGCGAAAATAAGAAAAAAAAGATCTGCAGGACAAATTTTTCTTCAGTATCTCCGACTATGTCGGCTATCTTCCTAATGATGAATTGTGATATGTGATATGGACCGTAGTAACTCAGAGCGAAAACAATTTTCTAGTCAAGTGCTTATAGACGCAAGACGCAAACCGGCAGCTAGTACAAGTACCATTGAGACTTCGTAGAAAAAAAGATTACGCAGTATAATAATTTTTTTTCTACTGAAGGTTGATGACAAAGACGATAATACGTGATGTTACATAATAATAGCGGAATGCCAATTTGCAACACTGTAATTTGCAGGATATTCTCATTATTTTCATTGCTCTTCGCAGGGAATGTGTGCCTATCGGTATGCAGAGATTATAGAGGAGAAGGAGGCAATAGCACGGCAAATTTCTTTTCAATATTCTTTTCAAACAAAATACTCATCAGCAATTATTTACACGTATGACATTACTTTACACATCGGCAGAGCACAGCTGCCGAGGATTATTACAGCGGTTGGGTTCATCAATTCATTTTCTGACTGACACGTTTGCTCCCCAATTTAAGAGACTGCGAATTTGGAATGGTGGGATGCAGCTTGGCTGTTGGTAGCGGTAGCACGCATCATGAGCAGAAGCCCTCAAGCAACCAACTATACCAACTTATTAGCATAGACAATTTTAATGTTAGCATTTTAGAGCATTTAGAACGTTAATTATGTCTCATAAAACAAAAAGCTCATAAATTATTATATGGCTGGGATGACTGTCCGACACAGAAATGGCAATTGGCAAACTGCATCACAATCACATCACCGATTGATGCTTAATGATAATGACAAAAAAGTAACTATATTTTTATTTTCGAAAGGACATTATCTCCGCACATATATATCATTGTCACTGCTGCGCAAATAATAACAGTATTTTTTTTTGCGTAAGGCGATGGCGATACCACAAAAAATCGTAAAGGTCCAGTAGTGACAAGAGTAATTATTAACCTCAATTTGTAAGACAACTGTTGAACACGGTAAATCAACAAAATTACCTTCATTACCTTGTGACAGTTGCTATTAAATGGTTGCAGAGGGATATTGAGATGTGGAAAAAAGTGGATGAGTGACACGCAAAGAGGATTTGGGGATTCGAAAAGAATTTTATCTTTTTGGGAGACAATAAGAAATATGAATGCAACATGGAATGTGTGCAATGCTGGATTAGGAGATTTTGCATTTTATTTCTCTGTTGCACAGCCTTGCCTTGTCAAAGATGGGATGTGGGCTTTACGCAGTAGTGTGTACAAAAATAATTCAGACAATACACCTGCAATTAGGCTAAAAAACACTTAATACTGGCGTGTAGTGGCAGTTCTATTATTCGCACGCACGCACCCCTTTCCCTAATAACAGTGCTGTTCTTTTGAAGAGATGGAAGAAGGAAAAAAATAATAATATTCCGTGTACGGTGTACACAGCTTTTTGCATTTGCATCTCTCGGCATTCTCTTCTCCTATACCATCAGCTATTTGCAATTACAAATTATTACCTGTCATATAAAGTAGCGCCAGGTAAGACACCATCATCAATTTGTTTAATGGCAGGAAACATCGTTTCATATCTATTCACACCTTCCCTCTCATCCGAAGACAGAGACAAGGACCCTCTCATAAATTAGCTGGTGTATGAAAATGTCCAACGGAGCGTATAAGACTGGTGCATACTACCTACTCATTTTTTTTCGAAAGTGCCCCACTCACCGTTCAAATTTCTAGTTTGAACTTTTTTTTGCAGAAGTTGCAGAAGAAGGGAGAGAACGGAGAAGAAGTAGTGCGCGCTGAAGAGTTGAAGACAGGTCGAGGGAAGTATACGAGCTTATTTAACCTCCCTAATTATTGCATGACCAACCCTTAACGTCAATATATTTTGTGGATCATTAAAAACCTACATGACATTCCACTTGACAAATATATTGCGCATTGGACACATTTTCAGCTATTTTATACCGTTAACCCCGCATACTCATGTAAGCCTCATTCATTCGCTCCCTCTTAGCTCACGTTATTAAATGAAATGACAGCTTTCCGCTGAGGAAATCCACCAACACTCATTTAATGTCGAGCAGAAAAAAAAATTATCCTTTGCACGACGAAATTTATCTCCGCTGTTAATTGTGTTAGTCACATATCACGTCGTATAATAGGGCCGTTTAGAAATATAATTTTTTTGATGAAAGTCTCCAACCTCTTCTTGGAGCAGTAATCATAAACCACGCCAGTCAACTACTTTTTTTTGCAGGGAATGATGTAACCGGACAGGTACAGAGAGCGTACTAGTTAGCAAGTTGCAGGTTAAATGCAGTTTATGTTGTCATTTTAGCAGAGAGGGAGAAGAAAAAAAATTTCAAGTTTTTTTTTGCCCAGTCGAGAAAATTACTGTGACTGACAGAGCTAGCACCTACCAAGCAAAGCGCACTCACCAAAAGGTTGGGTGCAGGGTTGCAGGTTACAATTAGAGGAGAATAAATAAAAACTGGCTAAATAATATGCATAATATTTCATACTTTATATGTATATGGATTAGCAAACATGAGTTCCTCTCATCACCAATTGTCCATCATCGGCCATCACAGACTATTTAGTTCCACTAGGTAATCACCTCCGCCTAAAAAAATCTTATGCTATGTGCAAGTGGAAGGCAACGAAATTTTTTTTTCCACTGCGAAGGATGTCGTGGATGATGGAAGGCAATTAGACTGCCTGAGGACGTCATTGTCCCAGATTCATTTCAAATTAGTGTAGAGCAAATATTTTGATTCATGATTGTCTGGGCCGTCATCTTTTCCCCCTCCTCCTAAATGACCAAAATGAGTGAGTGACTGACTGCCTTCGATTTTTCATTGAGCATAAACATCGTAATAAGCCATCACATTACTACTGCTCCGCGAGTCAGTACAATCGTAATAATTATCATAATGGCATAAGTAACAACTGCATCATTGATGTTAATGATGATGGCATGAGATGGACACATGTGTGCAAATGCAAACGAGCCTCCAATCCAAATATTCCCCGTCATTACTTCGAGATCGATTCGATACAATTTTCAGAGAGCGCTACGCTGCTGAACTCTATCCCCCGTCCACAGCGGAGCGCTTAATGATATCCGTAAGGACCTTTTTTCTGACGTGTTTCACTCAAGTGAAAATGTAAATTCGACTAGGCGGCTAAATGAAATATGGCTAGAGTTTTATGAGAAAATGTAGTTTAGTAGTTGTTTAGTGTGTGAGCGCGCCCCTCTCTCAATTTCCAAACGTTTAAATGGAATGAGAGGAGAAGCCAGTTTTCATTAATGATTTACTTTACGACTGTCACTGAGCAGCATATTTCTACACAGATTTCGATGCATACTCCCAGCAACGCAACGCTTTTTTCTGCGTTCCAAGTGGACGCTCATTGAAAATGAGCTAGATTGTTATTGTTATGATGATGATGGCAGTTTGGATAATATTTTGACAAAAGTGTAACTCGATCGCATTTTCCACTCTCTCCTCCTCTATCGCCAACTGCATCGTGTAAAGATTGCGCGAATATTGCATACATATTCATCAGAGTTGGTGATAATAGTATGTGCTCATGTGTCGGATACCTACTGCTGCTTCGCTTACTCCTCGCAAAAATGAGCATTGCGAGGGGTACCACCCTTCAAAAAGACGGTTGCTCGATTACTCGATGATCTAATCTTTTCTGTGTAGCGCAAATCCAAACACAGTTTTCATTTTCACTTGTCCACTCTACCCCAGTGGCAAAAGATAAGCACTCCTGCAAGCGTTTTTTTTTCTTGCATTTTTGCAGCTGCTGCAACCGTTCTGCTGCTTCTTCTGCAGCACTTTATGAAATTTGCATCACTCTATAATGGCTGATGCATGAGTAGCAGAAGGTTTATCAATTTATTAAAGTCTGATATATATGCTCCCATACGTCAATTCCCTGAATGGTGAGTTGAGAGTTGTCTTTTCTCTCTGCTGCAACTGAATGAAGCAGATTTTAAAGTTACCTACTTCGGTACTGATGAGTAATTCCTTTCAATTTTAATGCGCCTAAGTGGCTGATCGATCAGAACACTTTTCTTAAGTAATCCGTACAGATTTAGAAAAAAATTGTCACGCAAAACATGTGTACCGACTTTACAGTGAAAAATGCAAGAAGCTCAGATTATTTTTGCGAGTATCCTTCTTCCACCGTCCACCAATAAAACTGGTCTTGAACAATTAATGCAATTAACGCAAACGGATCTGCATAAAAAATATATGTTGTGAGTAGGCAGCTAACTAGCGACAGCGAGGAGAGAGGAGAAAAGATCCACTTTGCTCTTTTTAGCTTTCCGTAGATATATCACAGTTCGAAAGAGTGGATCTCTGAAGAAACTGATGACATGTGTACTTTGCCAATATATTGTTAAAGTACATTAGATTATCAGAAAAATGGCTTTTATGGCATGTTCTAGGCACTCTGCACTACACTTGGCTGCAGTTAGTTGGGGCATAATAATATATAGCTTTTTATTGGACATGCAATTCTTATTTAGATTTTTTTTTCGTCTTCTTCGTCTTCGATTGATTGTCTCCAAACATGTCGGCCTCTATTTACCTATCTTACACAGGAGATGAGAATGAGATTCACTCGGAGATTATTCAAAACATGTTTCGCTGTCCTCTCTCATTAATCTCTAAAGTCAAGTCCATTTATTAGCTTGTCGAATCCTGCCATCATCATCATTGTCTCGAATGTCGAGAAGAAGAAGAAGANTGAGAATGAGATTCACTCGGAGATTATTCAAAACATGTTTCGCTGTCCTCTCTCATTAATCTCTAAAGTCAAGTCCATTTATTAGCTTGTCGAATCCTGCCATCATCATCATTGTCTCGAATGTCGAGAAGAAGAAGAAGAAGAAGACGAAAATTGCTCCACTCCAACTTTACGGATTTTAACACGCACACAAAAGAAATTCTATTAGTGAGAAATGCCATATAAATAATGGTAGCAGTTAGGACAGAGATAGTTTTCAAGAAATATATAGGCTTCTGCTGGTTAGCATTTAGCAGTTAGCTGGTTTTTGCAGATAGCGTCATTTTTTTTCTCGTTGGGCTATATGACACGTAGGTACAGTATAATAAGTGCATAAGTGCTGAGATGCAGCAGATCTTTCGGACGGTGCTGCAAAAATGTGATGTGCCGAGGACCACGTAACAAGACAGGGGACACGGTGGAAAGCATAATAAGTGCATAAGTGCTGAGATGCAGCAGATCTTTCGGACGGTGCTGCAAAAATGTGATGTGCCGAGGACCACGTAACAAGACAGGGGACACGGTGGCCCAAAACTGTGTGTTATGTTATCATCGTAATGGTTATGGTGGAGTGGCAGTATTTCGCTACTTACATTTACGGACGCTGCCGATAATGAGGCTGATACAGGCCCTGTTCCTCTCCTCAAAAATGCTGATGTGATGGGCTCCTAAGTCAACTTGTCGTGAGAGTATCATCTCCTTCATTATTACGCGTCAACTTCTCTCCTAAACTTGTTAGCTGGCCCTGCACAAACTACTACAAAGTGCAAAACTAGTGATGGTTCGCTTTTGCCCACTACTGCCCACTGTTATTACCGCTATTATTATTATTTTCGCAAAAGAAAAATTAGAGATGCCATTATTAACTATGCATTACAAACAAGTATCAAATGTCACAGGAGGAGAGTGAAGGAGATTTACCACAAACGACATGATTCTCTACTAATTAGAGATTCTGTTCGCAGTTCAGGATTCCTCACGAAGTAATGAGAGTGTAATCGCCTTTGATGAATTTAAAATGTTTGAAAACGTCCAAAAAATATAATTTCAGCTGCGCTCTGTCATGAGCGCTCACACTGCTCGGTGGCTCACACTGCGAAATGTTTATGAGTAAACCAGTTCCCCTTCGATTAATCGTAAGTAGGTAGGGAATTAGACGTTAAGTATGATTTTCTCGTGATCAGAAGGCAATTAATGAGCAGATTTGTGGGAATCCGTACACCTTGGCAAAAAAAATTGCATATGAAAAATGTAATAGTTTTTATTTTGTGCTAGTCAGAGACAAAATATAAAGAGAGAGAGAGAGAGAGACAACTTCTCAGCGAAGAGAGTTATTGCTGTTATTTATCAAATCTAAAATAGCCCATGTGTACTTATTTTTACAGCCTTGGCAAATAATCTATCGGTGATTGAAAGCTGAAAAAATATTGAAATATGATTTGACAATTGCGTGGCTTGATGCGGCCATCAACAAATAGTGCGTAGGTAGCAATTGTCAATAAAAGTCGTTATAATCAGGTGTACCTGAATAGCCTATTCTTTGCACTAATAATAGGGCTGAGAAAAAAATACGCGTAATTATTTCAAGATGGAAAAGGGGAAAGTGTTTTCGTGCTGTGAGAGAGTGCAATTGGGGAAATTTAATTTGATTCCCTCGACCTATCTCTCTCTCTCTCAGTTTTGTGCAAATTGTGACCACATAACTGTTCTTTTATTATTCGCAGTGGAATAGATGAAACGAGCCTACCATAAGTGTCCTGCGGTTGTCGCTGTGCAAAAAAAAAGTTGCAAACTGCAAGCGGCTAATATAGTGGATTGTATGCACAGTCCGTTTTTGACAGATGGACTGACACGTCCCTCCTGAAATAGCCGAATTTAGTAGGCCAATGGCTACTTGACGATATAGAGACTACATTAAGAGAAGTACACCCACACACTCTCATCTCGTAACAGTCTCTCGGAGAGTGTGCCTCAGATTGATTGGCAGATAAAAAATATACGAAATAGAAAAATATAAAATGTTTCTTGCTAGATTGGCCAACCAAATATCGCCAAACTTACCAAAAATAGTGGGCATGCAGGTGCCAATTATTGTCTATTGTATTTTTTATCGCAATTATTCCTGTAATTATTTTTTTTCGCTCTTGTGTCAAATCTAGTTTATTGCATTATTGTCTATTTTTCATCCTAAATGGTTAGCCATATATGTACAGGGTCCCTATTCACAATCCATTATAGTTGCGAGTAGTTCTACAATAATATTTATTGAAGAGTATCCTCCAAGACATTGAAACTGATGATGATGGATGCCTTTTTTGTGGCTCGGATGATGTTCTGTATACTAATGCAGAGGCAAAAGGTGCTGCTCTGTTTCCCCAAACCTCTTTTCAAAGACTTTTTTTTCGCTGTTGAAGATGCCAACTGACGATAAGCAAGAAAATTATCACGCTTCTAACAATAAGTAAATTATGCGCGGACACACAATGGTGAAAATAATGGAGCTGATTATAAAAAGAGTTTCTAGGCAAAAGAGCACCTTAGGAGCCCGAAACCATTATACATTAGCTGATTACTTAGTCAGCTCACATTCTTCAATCTCCCACTTTAAGCAACTCCCTGCAAACAGTGAGCACTGAGCAGTAACAACACTTTTTTTTGGTGGACTGTACAAGTACACTGCACCTTTTGGCTTGAAAGATGGCAAAATTCTGAAAAAACAGTTTTGGGCCGTTATCTCATAAAATATGGCTGAGACAAAGGGCACACTATACGCTTCGCTACTTGACAGAAGGACTGAAAAGTCATTCATCCGTTGTGATTGAAAACCTCAGCTATCATCTCTCCTTTTTCCACTGGGAGCCTCCTGCAGTGATTTAAATTTTCAATTTGCAACTCTTCCCATTTTTTTTGCAAAAATATGTGATTTTAACTATGTGCAGTTCTGCAAGTGAACAGTACAATTTATGATATCTAGTTCTCCCTTTTAGATTTGTGCAAAAAAATGGTGTGAAAATTATGTATGCAGGAACATTACAAAAAAACAATTTTTTTCGCCTGTCTTAATGCCAGCAGACTAGACACTAGACTGCTTTGCATAACTCATTTCATTTTTTGCCTTTGCTTCCGACCAGCCGCACACTCTTATTTTTAATCGGGATAGTGTTGTAATCCTCGGTTTTCTGGGAAAGTGACATGTCCACCTCTTTTCAGAAGATTTGGCAGATCACACCACAGATATCTTTATTTTTGGGTATTCCTTGCAACTGTTTCGACGTTGATTGTTTCGATTGCCAATTCTGGAACGATAGGTACCTACATGACTTGCGCCATGCCCAGTGCAGTTGTCAGGTCAGATGTTTTACATGAGCTTGTTCTGCTACCGCTGCCCATGTTGGATGCAGGATTATTGGCCGAAAGGAAAGGACTTCTGTGTTAAAGTATGCACATCACGAACCAGAGGTATCATCCTCCTGTCTGTCTAATCAAAATTTGAGAACTTTTCGACTCTCTTGTTTGACTGGCCGCGATTTTCTCAAAAAGTCGAAATCATCAAAGCACTTCTGCTGCACATTAAGTAATTATTTGTACAGGACAGACATCTTAAGTACAATGGAATAACGATAAAGAGACAGTAGGCCCATTTATCTTTTCCACTGAATGTCAAAAAGTACTGTGCACTCACTGCGCACAAAATCTAACTAAAAAGGGGCTTGTCTGTCCGAATTTCATCTCTAATCAAAAAATGCATGTTGTACCTGCTCTCCCACAAAATTATTCATTTCATTATCAACTACGTATTTAATATACATTGATTTACAAACTTATTCGCTATCGCTCACTCATTATATTATTATTTTTTTCATTCAGTCTCTCAGGGACAAAATTTTTCATCAGTGTTGGAGCGCTCTCACATTGCTCTCGACTCACTTGCTCACCCAGCTTCCTTCCCATTCAGCTTTTCAGAAAATGAGAAACGATAATGAAATCAAATTAAATGAGAAAAAAAGTGAAAAAAGAAAATTGGACAGAGATTATTTATTCCAACACTCCTTTCTGAAAGGTAACGCTTCATTCATTCACCCCCATCACCAGCCTAGCGTCATATCACTTCCACCAAAAAGAAAAAAAATATGGATTTATGAATCCTCAACAAATATGGTAGTTGCAGGTCGAAGCAGGCTAATTATTCAAAAAAAAATGTATTCCTATTATTCCCTCCGTTTACAAGAGTGTACGTACGCTCTTGTAAAAGAGCATCAATAACAGTGACAGGAGAGTACTCACCAATCCCAGTTTGATTTTTGTCAAAAGGTCAAATAAGGAAAAATTGATTACGGGTGCATGAGCATAAATTTCTGAGAAGAAGATAGCATGCACCCTTTTTGCTCGTTCTTGGGGTTGCAGTTGTAGCCAAAGTGAGCGAGTTGACGTGTGCGAGTACCCAGTACAGCCATTTCCCCCTTTTTTGCGAGGAAGATGATCAATGACGGTATTGATTATATTTATTAGCGTTGATGAGGAAGACCCACAATATGCTCTGTGATATTGTTTAGCCATTTACCTAACTAAATATTCGTTATCTGGCAATTATCCGTCCATAACGTAATCACTGTCCTCGTAATGAAAGGTAAATGAAATTTTTACGAATCATCGCCGCAGTCATTAATCCTCATCATTAAACAAATCATCGGAATGTATGAAAACATGAGCTAGGCTGGGGTCCTTAAAAGCAGAATTTGATTACAAACAAATCTCCCATTCATAGGCCGCGGCCGGTGCACACAAAAAAAAAGTGTGCTGAAAGGGAGAGATACATTTACGTGACCTGGGCTGTGCACCACTCTGGAATTACAAACTCGAAAAAAAAATCCTCAATGGATTTCTAATGACCATCTCTAAGCAGAATAGAAACTAATTAATTCCCATAATTTAAATTTGCCCATTGAAAACATGAACACGTCTACCCCTTTGGAGGATTACGCTGTTGCGCGTACCTCGTTCCATTCCCTCTTTATGTAACTTTTTGCACTGACTGAACCCATTAAAAAATCCTTTGGGAAGACGATGAAAGCAAAACAGCTTATTTGATCTGAATGAACAGCTATTTAAATGAAACTGAAATAAGCTGATAAAATCAGAAAATATTGCGCTTGCTACATACATTTAAAATGAAAAAAAAATCTCGCCCGACAAAAACTCTGTGTCGCAGCCGTAATAACTGCTTTTTATGAGAAATGGTGAAGTCTAACTCATCTAGATAACTAACTGCAGCTAATAGTAAGTTTCCATTTGGTGATGGTGGTGGTGGAGGAGAGATCGGCGCTATTTAGTGTTGTGTACATACGCGAATAACTTCTGCAAACACAGCAGCCACTTTATGATCATAGGACGTGATGGACGACAACAAGGC
>JAHZND010000379.1:0-12159 GCA_027744115.1 Acrocyrtus sp. NNG-2020
TGGACCAGGCGCATACACTACATACCGTTGTCCAGGTGGTCTCCAGCGTTTCCAAAGTGCCTTCAATCATAGGCTTTCCGTTTCCCTCAACTACAACTCTTTTTCTTCTAAACTCAACTGGCGTTCATGAAAGTTACCTCCGTCAAGAAGAAATAAGTGATGATCAGTTTTCCGCTGTAGCCACCTCTGAAATTAAAAATGTATATGACTCTTCTAAAGCTGTCCAATCACTTTGTTTGTCTCCTGCTGCAAGCAATTCTCCTATCCACGACGTTACTAATAATGAATTATCTTCATCTTTACTACCAATAGAGGAGGATTTTACTCAAGACAAACTGAAAAACAATATGTCGCACTCGCAGGATGTTTATGCTCTTAATGATGAATTTATATCACCCCAAAATACTGAACCTTTAACCAAGGAACATTGGAAATGCCCCAAATGTCAGCAAATCATGAATTGTCCGAAGGAGTTTTCGAACCACTTTAAAAGTCATATATATGAATCTGCATCAAAGATCTCTGCAGCCAAAAAGCAAACTAATGTTGCGCCAAAAAAGCAAAAAAAGATAACCAAAATCACGAAAATGAGTTTTCTTTGTATAAAATGTCGAAAAAACCTCAGAACTTTTAAGACTCTTAGTGATCTGCACAAACATGTCAGCAAAGATCATTCTAAAAACTTCTGGCCATGCCAATATTGTGGTATATTAAAGTACCGCCAAAAGTGTCTTGTTGTACACGAAGTAGTCTGTAGAAAACTATTCCAAAAATAAAAGTGTGTTCTGACAGCATGCATTTTTGTGCTTAACCAACACGTAATCGCAATGTCTTCTTTAATTACCTACAGACGTGATTTTTTACTAGTATAATAAATATAAAAATCCACAATAGAGTGGACTCACAGTGGACTGCTTCAAAACTTTAATAGTAATATTTGCTGCAAAATAGCTTATTATAAGATCAAGATCATAGAACATTCATTTCCGTTCATGTGCTCTCAAGTTTCGAAGGATGTCGCGTCAGTATTTTCATTTCATAGGTCTTTTTTGTGCATTGCATGTCAGTGGTCATAGTATGGTGTAGGTAGGTGTATATATGTACCTACCTATCACATATGCCAGAATTGCGAGATGTAAGTTTTCACATACAAACAAGCATTGTATCATCTGCTCGTGAAATGTTTACAGAAGCAGAAGAGCAGTAACAACAACAGTTTTAGTTGTAACTTTTATAATTTAGAATTAGAAAGTATTCAAAAAGTTGTCAACTCCTTAAAGTTATATAATCCAAATGTCATAAGGATAAAATTCAGTTCGTGATTGCATGATTGCATTCAGTTGTAAATATTGTAATCCACCGTCGAATGGGATTTAAGATGTAATGTAGGAAAAAATACACGGGAAGCTTTAAATGTTAGTACTATGTTTAGTGTTTTTGATTAAATAATATAAAAATTCACCGGTAAGAAACAGAAATCAAACATATGTATTTATTTTCAATTTACAATCATTCAAAAATGATTTAATTTTTGAAAGTGGCAGAACTTTCAAAAATTTAATTTGTTCGTTCTTGCTTATTGTATGTTTACTAGTGGACAAAATGGACACTGACAGTTTGGACGAAACCTATTATTTTGCTATTAAAGATGAGCCAGAAACAGAATCAAGCGATAACGAAGTTGATGACGAATTTACCGGAAAACGCAGCACTAAAAGGAGATCCAATACTCACAAAAAGAAGCTTACGCCAGCTCAAAAGAAAATTCACAATGAAAAACAGAGAGAACTCCAACGGCGGCGCCTTGAAAACGAAACACCTGAGCAGAGGCAGTTACGTCTGAAAAGAGGTCGAGAGTATAGAAAAAAGTATATTAGCAGTATGAGTGAAGATCGCAAAATTAAACTTCAAACGAAAGGAAATCTTCGCACAAAACAACATCGAGATAGGATTAAGGAACTTCAGAGAAGACGCGCAAATGGAGAACCGTTGGAAGAACACGAGAGAATAAAACTGGAGAAAGAGGAACTGCGTATCCGGTTACAAAACGGAAAGAGAAAAATGTCGCTTCTCACGGAAGAAAAAAGAAAAATTAGGCAAGAAAAAAACCGATTTGAGTACTGTGTGACAATAGCGTCCAAGACCGCTGAAGAGCGGGAGGATTATCGGAAGTTACTAGCTGAAAGGAATAAAAGGTGGAGGAAGAAACTGACTGGGGAAAAACTAGAGAGATATCAGGAAAGTTTAAAAAGGTCAAGAGAGAAGTATTGGAACAATCGAGAGAGCTGTAAAAATAATTTGAAAAACATTTTTGACAGATATCAAAAGAAAGCTTATGAAGAAACACCAGAACAGCGATATAAAAGATTATTGTACTTCAGAATAAATGCAGCAGTGACAAAACTGAGAAAGTCCATGCGCGGAGAGGGGAAGACCGAGGAAGAAATCAAGGTGAAAGTAGAGGAGCTAAAAGCAGATATGAAAAGTCAACCGATGCCTCCACCGGAAGAAGTTTCAGCGTATAAACCAAGACCTAGGAAGCAAAACAGCGATCAAAAAGTCAGTAGGCGTAGGCGTAGGAAATCTGAATCAACATCAGCGCCCGTAACAACAGCAGCAGTACCACCGCCAGAACCTACGATATCTACTTCGCTACTGCCAATAATGCCCATTGAAAATGCTGGAGAAAAGGATGACTTAATTGTTGGGTACGACTGTGCGGAAGCAGAAGCAGGTCATGATTTAATTGAAGCTGGTCATGGAAATGACTTTGATGGTGACTACTCTTCTCCAATCCCATCGCCGCAGCAAAATTTTTCGCCAATCAGTACTTTCCAAACAGAACCAGAGTTTATTGTAACTATTGAAACAAGTGACACATGTGCCCAATCGTTACCTTACAATCAAACTGAAGTAAACCCATTGGATAATTTGGTAATGGCTGAAACTCCGTCGTTACAAACCTCCACATCCTTGGAAGCTTCGTCCCATTCAGTGCAGAAGGAGAAGGTTATTTTTGAAGTCATGCCAGATTCAAGTCAAGAAACCAATCACTCCGATTTCACAAATGTCAGAATTTCAAGACAACACGCTGGTTCTGCCACGACCACTTGGAAGTGTCCTCTTTGCAGGAAAGCTGTAATTAGCTCAAATGAATTATCCGAACACTTCAAAGTTCACATCTTCGAGATGAAAACGCCAGAAATACATAAGCGTGTAAATGAATCTTGTATGGGTAGCTCACTGACCAAGAAAAGTGCTACCGTGGGACCGAAGAATAGTTTGAAAGTTTTGAAAGCAGATAATGATTTTATGTGCCTGAGATGTCCAATAAATCGAAGACGTCAGGGGAAAACGTTCAAAACACTTGATGAGCTGTGCAAACACGTAAAGAAAACTCATCCAAAATACTACTGGCCATGTCGTTTTTGCAAACTTTTGAAATATCGGAAGAGTAGTTTTAACATTACATGTGGCAATATGTGCTAAGCGTAATGCTGCGTAATACTTACGTTTCTTTGACTGCTAACTGACTGATGAAAATAAAAACTATTAAATTTTTAAGGACAGAAAATATTCGCATTAGTCATTGCCATTGTTACACACCTACATAGTGCACCATCTAACACATTTCCGTCATGTCTGATTTTTAATATTGATCACAATCATCCTTCTTGGTTTAATCCTCATAATTCATCATTAATTGATATGGTTCATTATTTAGTCCGAATTCTGAGCCATAGCTGTCAATTATTTTTTATTAGTACTAAACTAAGTAACTTGTAATAAAGCGGTTGTTTGCGGCATCTTTGGAGTAGAGAAGCTTCATCATCATCATCCAGGCTTTAAAAATTTCTTTGTTTACCGAGCATTAACAGCAACTCGGAGAAAGCACATTCTAAATGTACAGGGGATTGTAGTATACTATACTGCATCGGGCTGCCACGCTGAGCCACTCTGGAGAAGCTCTCTGGATTAGTACAGTTTGCTGGAGAACTTGTGACTCTCTCTGGAGCGAAATTCATCAAGCCCCTTCTTCTCTCTCTCTTTAAAATCCACTGGAGAAAATGTTTTTAGGAGTGGAGAATCCTGGACAAAAGATATTTTCTCTCACCTGTTCCAGTAGTAACTACAAAACTGGCTTTGGCTTTTCCACTCCTATATCTCGAACGAAACTGGAAGTTTTTGCCAAGATGCAGTGCTCCAGAGCATATAAGTGCACTCAATTTATTTGCAGGCACTAACTTTCTTCAGTTCTTGTGATACTAACTGGTAGTGAAAGGGAAAGAAATTCCAAACTAGTTTGTAAAAAATGCACAGATGACTCTTTCTCATTTACGTAACGTTTAAGGTGCCAGTTTCTGCTATTTCTAGTCTTCCTATTATTCACTACGTCAACACTAGTCAATGTCAACGGGCTACTAATTTGGAAGCCTCAGGCAAGGAAATTTGCGCAACTAAACGTAGGCCTGCTCGGGCACCTTTTATATTTCAAATGATTGAGCCAGTGACAAATATAGTGCATGTATCTAGTCCAGAGTGTGGAAAGTAAGCCATCAGCCAATTGAGCAGTTCCATAAATTACCAAATTAGTTTGTGGAAAACTTCTTTGAAACCGCAGTGATAAGGAATTCCTGCTCCTAAGTTTCAGGTTAGTTCACCTTTGCTGATATTTAACTTTTTAAGCTAGTATTAGTTATTATATAACAAATCATCCATCATGCACATGCTGTAAAGAATGGAAAATTAATGAGAGCATTACAATGGCAAATAATTTAATTGTTGGATCCTCAGAGATCTTCAGACAATTACTTCTTGCTCCTTCCATCAAGTATTTTGTAAAACTGTAATTGCTTTATTTTTCTCAAGGACAAGCAATAGCGATACAGGACAGATATTTCATATGTATGTATCTTGTTAGGTTACCCGGTTGCCCCCAAGGCCACCTAGGTCTTGATTTTACAAAGTTATCGCTATGCACACAAAAATGTGTTCGTCAATTTCTGCATCATAGAAAAAACCTTTAATGCATTTGTATTTGTCAGATCAAGTTATAACCACGTTTACACGTGCTCAAATGTTGACAGCGTTGACACTTTAAGCTTTCCATACAATAGTTGACAACTGCTATCCCGCTATGCGACTCTTAAGCCAGTGATTTAAATCAGTATAAAAGCAAAATATTTTATTTATTGGCTTTGTTTCATTCTTTTACGTTTTTGTTTCGATATGAAATCTTATCAACACCTCTCAGCAGGAAATAGTCTTTTCTAGACTAATAAACTAAAAGCAAATAAATATAATTGGATTTAAAATTTGTTACAAATACTTAAAACTACATAATAAATATTTATATTTATTTAAAGTAGATCAAATGCTACAAACGATAAACGAGTATAAATTTGTTTTGTTTAGTAATAGGATTACGGTGCGCTAAATTCGCTCATGAGTAAAAATTGCCAAAAAGAAATACCTAAGTAGGCAATAGAAAAGCTGCATGGACGCACCTGACTACTTTGTTCTTGGTTTAGCTAAACAAATTTCAAATCAGTTTCTCTCAGTCTCTCTCCCAGCTAAATGCAGACTAGGGAAATAAAAAAAAGTTGCAATACCATTACCATAGCAAAAATCCAAATTACTCCAGCCTTCACTTCAGTTTCAGCCTATTTTCCAGAAAGAGACTCACACACCCCCACATTCCAGTGTAGAGTCAAACTTCCAAAAGAGTTTGAAACTGGAGGACTCTGGACAAGTGGACCTACAAAGCTGCGGCCACAGCACTTTGTGTTTTATGCAATGGTGGAGAGAGAAGAAGTGAACTTTTTCGTCTCATCTGCATCTCTCTCTCGTGTTCCCGTAATAATAAAAGTAAATCAGGGAGTGGGATGTCAAAAGTAATTAAGCCTCTCTCTCCCCGGCAAGAAAAGAAGAATACGAGATGAGTTCACTTTTCTCTCCCTTTCTCCCTCACTCCATGCAAAATGCAATGGACTTCAAAACGACTTTTCTCCCATCTCATCTCTTTCTCTCGCTCTCCTCCTGTTATTGTTATTGCTTTTTTGCGAGGGAGAAAAAAGGGAGGAAAAAGGAGTGAGCTTTTTTCCTCCTTGTTTTCGCTCAAGAGTCTCATCAGATGAACAAAAAGCTCTCAACTTTTATGGTCCACTTTTTTCTACCCTTTCCATCTCCATCTCCGCCACTGCCGCATTCATACACTGGGCAGGAAAAAAAGTATTTTCTCTCGTCAATGCAATGCAGCATGAGATCACTGGTTTCACGAAATGCATACATATCGTCTTCTTAAAAAGTAGCGCCGGGAACGTCCCTCCAAAAAACGGAACCAATTCCATATTCAGTGGATATTGTGAGTAGTCCCATTCCCCATTCCGTATTTCTCCAGTCCTCTCCAGTTTCTCCAGTTCCTACCACATTTTAATGACTTTTGCCAGAGAGAAACGCACTTGCTTCTCCAGCACACCATTTTTATTACTGGAGGAGAAAAAAAATCATGGAGAAAAGCGCTCCTCCTGCGGCTGCTGCTTTGCTTCATTTGCTGGAAAAACAACTGGAGGCTACAAACTGGATCAGGAAAGAGGATGAGCGCTCTCTCCTCGCTCCATTTTTTTCTTCTTTTTTTGGCGTTGTTATTGCTTTGGCAGAGAGGGAGAGAAGAACAGTCATCAGTATCAGCAAGCGGACGGAAATAATAGGAGAATATGCCAGCGAAAAAATAGAAAGCGAGAGGAGCCTCCTGCCGCAGTTGCGAATAATGGCCGAGACGCGGTGGTGGTGGCGGTGCTGATGTGGTGGCAGTGGCATTGACGGTGGTGGTGTTGGATCCTCTTCTCTTGTCCGTCTCCACTCACATTTTCTTTCTCCAGAAAAAAAACGTCTTTTGCTGGCGCAGTGCCCACTCAGCTTCCAGAAAAAAAATGCACCCGCTACACACTCCCATTTCGTCAGGAAAAAAAGATTTTTAATGATGACGCCGCGTCTCACTCTCACTTGTTTAAAGGATGAGCAGAGGAAAATAGACATGGAGAAATGGAGGTGGAAGTGAAGTGAGCATCTTTCCAACTTCAATATCCACCGCAGCGCAGTTTTCTTGGCGAAATGTGTGAGCGGATGATGAAGTGTGAGCGGGAGAAGATATTGGCCTCTTTCCATGTGAAATTGGGAGCACATGCCGCCACTACTACCACTCCACCACTGGAGAACATTTTTTTTCCTGCTGAAACTGCAAACTACAAAATTATGAGGTTGTTCGTACAACATGATGGAGGAAAATACAGCCAGCCATAAAATTTGGTTGTGGTGGTGACAAAAGACGCCTTATTGAATCCCCCGTCCACTACTCTCTCCTCTCTAATTTGATATGACAAATTTGAGACGAGATGGAGAAACGCGGAGCAAAACTGGCGTGATCGTTTTATGGGGTAAGCTTCGCTGGCTCCTCATCATATTTTTGTGAGGATACAAACCGCTCTCGGGAATGAAATGGGCAGATCGTAAAAGTAAAAGTGCCACTGGTACTGCTTATGCCCTAGTATCGTGCTGAGTTCCGTAATTGTTTTCTCTCCCGCACAACAATTCATCTGAGAAGAGAAAAAATATAATAATAATTTTTATTGTTATGAGAATACCAGGATATGAAGATGATGGCTGAGAGGATGGGCCAGAAAAAAAATGAATTCCTTCATCCCTTCGAAAATAATAATATTCCGCATGATCATCACCATCCCTCCACTTTTATGACTGTGCTTGTGTGGGGCAATGATAATGAAAGGAATGAAATGCTGCTGCCGAGCAGTATTTTTTTTGCTGTAGTTTGGACATGATGTGATGAGATGGGACTGCCGTAAATAATTTTATTGTTTGAAGAGAAGCGAAGAGGAAAAAAGAGAGGAGACGGTGGCGAGGACACCAGTCCATTTTTACTGCTTCCTCTACCCCTCTTTATTAATTCTCACTTTGATGAATAGTCGAAATCTCAAGTCACCCCTGGGCCACCTGCACAACATATTCTGCTTTGTCATTGTTTCCCCATTAGGGAGAGACAAAAGAGAGGGGGACTTTTTCCATCACTTTTGTACGTGCTCGTCTCATATCCTAGAAAAAAAAAACTTTTTAGGCCACCTTTCTTCCCTAGTTTCTTTCTTAGTTTTTTCTTCCCTTTTCAAAAAGGATGTTTGATTGGAGAGGGAGAAGGAGAAGCAGGAAAATGTGCATAGACTCACGTTCCTCGTTGATCGGGCGGTGATGAGGGCTTCGTGCTCTGGAAGAGTGATGCTCCTCCACTTAATTTTATCCTTTTCACCATGATCCGTGTGATTGTCATCGTTTTGTCAGCGGAAGATCTCATCTCCACCTTATCCGACTTGTTTGGTATGGATGTGAGTCACCGCCTCATAATTTCCCTCTTCAAAGAAAAGCCCACCACCTCAGCCTTTAACACATCCTCGTCATCATCAGAGATGATTGCAAGCGAAAAAAAGGTACCGTCCGGATTTTTTTTGCTTGTGTTGGAATGCAAAAAAAGGGAAAAAATGCCCGTTTTTTTTCTTCTCCCGTTAACCAGAGCTCATCCGTTTCCCTTTTGATAAGTATGCAACAGAGCAAGTCTCATCATCATCCGTTTTTTTAAAAGATGAGCTTACTTCATCTCGTCATCATCTCAAGGAGAGAAGAAGGAAAAAAAGAAAACGGTGAGGATTCAAGGATTGAGGAATAGGCACATTTTTCCTCCTAGTTGAGAGCCGTAAACACTCCCGTCACGTTTCGACAGCAGGCCGTTATCCCGCATAACTTCCTCCCCATTTTCCCTTTCTTTTTTCCTCTCTCGGTTTTTACTCCAGAATTTTCTTTTCGCACTTGGTTTCCCTTTTCTCCCGAAAAAATATTCATTTTCACTGCAGTACCGAGAAAGTACTTGCACTTTCAGCAGCGGATACAAAGCAGTGGCATGATTGACTTGAAAGAAAAATATTTTTTAAACGACATCGCTACAAAAAAATACAAAAGCTGAAAGTAGCGCTCCTGCTCCAGTACTTGTTTCCGTTTTCCATTTTTTCGTTTTTAATTCTTTTCGGAAATGGATGGAGAAGGTAGCTAAACCAGCGGGAGATCCTCTTTTGCATGCACATTAGATATGAAGTGGGCTCCACTTTTTTTATATATTTTTTTGCATTTCTCTTTTGCGCCTGTTTATTCCCAGACGGAGAAAGAAACTGTTTTTATTTTTCGGGAAGGCACTTAAGTCCTTCCTTCCTTTGGAGCTTCCAGAGCTCCCTCCAGCTCCATATAGATATGGAGACGGACTTGTTGTCATTGTTCTACTTATTTTTTTTGGAGTCTCTCCTGTCATGTTGGATCCTCTCCCAAGTTGACGAGAAAACTCTCCATTTTTTGGAATGGCGTATAAAATTTTTGTTCTCTTTTCCATCCCTGCATCCTCGTCTGGCTTTGCTGTTGGCTCATAAAAGAAATGGTTATTAGCCTTATCATCATTGTGGATGGAAGAGTGGATCTCTCTCCTTCGCTTTTTCCCTTCAAGCTCCACATATTTTTTTCTTCTTCGTCTCTCAGAAATGTCCTTTTTTTTCTTTGTCCTCTCTTTCCATCTTTCTGTTGCTTTCTAAAGCCCAACAAACAGTTCTCTTTTCCTCCCACTTTGCTCATTTTCTTTTCCCGAAAAAAAACTTTTTCTTCACTTTACAACTGATGCGGTGATGCTGATGCTGGGTTTTGCTTGCTCAACGTCATAAAACCAGGCTCCACAGAGCCTTATCCTTTTTTTGTCGTCGTCTCCAGTATTGAAGGCAGTCGCTCCTCGGATTCCCATTCCATATCCTGTGATGATAGCTCCACTTTGGGGATTTTTCTAATAATATTCATCCATTCAACTTTTACTAAAAAAACTTCATCCAATTCTCTTCCTCCTCTTCATATTATTTTTTAAAAGTAAAAGTTGACTCATCTTCCATCCATCCCGCACTCCTACTTTGCCCGTCTTTAGAAAGGAAAAGGAAGGATGATGATCCCCTATCATTTCTTATTATGATTACGGTTATGGCTCCATATTAACTTTGACTCCCTTCGGCAGGAGAAAGAGACAACTTTAACTTGCACAACAACCAAGAAAAAAAATTTCATCTCCCCACTTTATAATTTTTATGCAGATCAAGTTGCCCCTTCCCCACTTCAGAAAGTGTCCATCTCCTCCTCCGTCCTCCCTTCCAGAGATTGGATTGATATGGCGGAACTTTTTCTGTGTGGAAAGTTGAAGTTGATATTGGACTGCATTCATATTGCATTATGGCTGGATGGAGAGAGTGGAGAGGGCCCGTCATAAAACGGGATGAGCTGCTGTGTGCTGCTGTGTGCTCCCGTCTTAATTACTTTTTCCGTTGGAATGGCTCCCAGCAGCATGCCCATGCCAGGGATATTTTTTTCCTCCGTCATCATTTCCATCTCGACTCAAGTCCCTCAACGGCACTAACTGGCAGAGTGTCTGTCTCCCTTCATCAGCATCAAAACCCGTCACACTCGTATCACGACGAGGAATGCAGAGAGAGAAAGGCTGTTTTTCCTTTCTGGGAAATGGCGTTTTAATGTTTTTGTGACTCATTTAATCCCTGTAATGACCATTATGAGGGAACGCATAGCCAAAACCTCTGTTATCATCGATGCAGGTAAAATTCCAAACCCAAAATGAAAATGGAATGGAGGGAGAAGACATCGTAAATGTGCTCGATTGCAATTACGACGAAGTTTCTGCTCCCATCTCCTATGCTGTGGAGAAGGGGCAGGGTGAAGTCCTGCCTTCTTGACACGTTGCATGACAGACTAACCACCGTCCACTTTCCCTCACATGATCCACCGCAATAATCGTAAATGACCAGGGCTACATTGCGCTGCTTTGTATTGACTTGCTTTCATCGAGTGTGTGGAATGCGCTCCGTCTCATGAAAATTTTTATCTGGAAAGCCCATTAAAACGCAGAGTCGACCACCAGTCTCACCTTTCTTCCACCTGCCAATTAACATTTTTAGTATAGTTCTTTAGGTGAGGAGAAGGCCCATTCCACGCTATCTTAATCAAGACCACAAAAACCAGAGATGGCTTTTTGAATGGGGCCATTTTTATGCGTGAAAGTAGACATTTTGATCCACGACATATCTCTCCTTCATCTTCACGATCAAGTTCAACCTTCCCGCTTTTTATTCGCGGTTATTACTAATTTCCTGCCTTTGCTGGCTGCGTAGGAGTAATAATACTCTCCGGTTCATCTCACTTCACCCCAAGTACAAAAACGTGAGCAGATCGCCCTATTTTTATATCCAAACTTCTTTGTCAATTTTCGTACCTGGAGTCGGTGTAATTGACGTAGTCATGTGTGGCTGTACACCCTTCCGTAATGAATTGGAGAAGAGTGAGCGCTTAAATAATTGCTTCTTGATATGGCAAGGAGCATAAGTTTCCGAAGCTAAAAAAAGATTTTAAAGATAAGCAGTAAGCTGGAAAAACTTGAGCCACAGCTACAAACACATTCATAGCAAGCAATATGCGTGGCTCTTGTGGAGGGAGAATATTTTAGTGAGCTGATGAGGAATTTGCATGTCGACATTTTATACATTAGTAATGTTATTACTCCCATCATATTACAAATAAAAAAAAAGTTTTTCTGGGCTAATCTCCTCCACATCTTTCTGTGAGAGCTGTGCGCTGGGAAATAAAAGTAGAATATGGCTTTAGCTTTTTGGTATAGTGTTGCTTTTTTCTAACGGCAGTCTGCCGCACAATTTCCACTGGCAGCGCAAGGAAAAACAAACCAGAAAGAAATTAAATGTAATGAATTGTGTTTTTGGCTGCTCCTTTTTCTTCGGGAGGAATAGGAGAACAGTCAATAATTGAGGGGAAAGGGCCGCTGCTGTTACTGCTACAGCTCCCGTTGCCGTTGCCGTTTGAGCACTTCTTACAGTCCGTCCTTCTTTCTCCGCAAAGCCAGCCACTCAGTCATCGCTCAGATGTTGGAGCTTTTTCTCTGCTCCCATCCAGAGTCGTGTGGGCACAGTGTGGAAATGATGGCCAAACTTTGGAAATGAGGACTCAGCCCGTGTCTATTTCCAACAGTATTGCTTTTTGTTCCTTGATTTGAGA
>JAHZND010000380.1:0-16822 GCA_027744115.1 Acrocyrtus sp. NNG-2020
CTTAGTACCTTTGCCGCACACACAGCAATCTATATTATTTTACCCGAGGTGAATAGGCAGCCTTTGATTGAGCAAATAATTTCCAGATTGGCTAGCCAAGTTTCAGATTCCCCTATAAAAAATTAAGCAACTTCCCAAAGTTTTAATAAAGGAGGACGGACGGAAATTAAGTTTTGTATACCAGCGGAAGCCCGCTTTTACGAAAAGTATGATAGCATCACATAAAGCCGAACTCCCTCATAAATGAATACCAGAATATAAGGTGGAACATCAAAAGCGAAACAAGCATAAAATAGCGAAGCATAAATAAAGTATCTGTCCCTTTTCATGGAAAAGCTGGAAGCTGAAAATGCTGGAATCGAAAGTGTACATTTCTTTCCCCGGATTCGCTTATGTATTTTTCAAACGCTCAAAAAGCCTTCTATATTTCTTACATTTTATTTTGTCATGCGGAGGCCATATCACCGATAACTTTTTCAAGGAAGGAAAAGGAAAGCTTTGAAACTTCTCAGAAGTCCACCTACAGGCGCAACAGAATATCCGAAAAAGATCTCCTCAACTTTTTCTATGCATGAATGTAAAAAACATGTACCACATTTTCCCCCACCCTGGTGGTGGTGATACTGTTAAACTTGTCAATGAATTTTCACTTTTCACCATTAGATGTTTGCCCCGTACTTTTCAAAGATAAAACTGATAAATTGTTTGCAAAAAGAAATTCATGTCGATATGCCTATAAAGAAGCCGTCCGGTTATAACTTTATAGCATTCTTCTCTGAGCTCGGCTAGAAAATTACCACAGATTTCTCAATTTATGTACATACGTTTTTTAAAACTTCATTAAGATTTTCTTTGCCTCGTTAGGTAAGAATAAAAATCACTTCAAAAAATTCCAGTATGGTGGTGTATGCCTTACGGACGGTAACTGTTGCTTTACAGAATACTTGTCTTCATTTCACCCAACTTTCTTATCATACACTACCAACTAAACTACATAATCCGTAAGTATGCCAAGGAATGAAACAACCTAAGTCAAGCGAACTTTACCTTGACAGGTGATAAAACTGGGAAAGCAAAAATTCTGAATGTAGAATAGAAAGGCAGCTCTGCATACCTCTGATTGAATTGTTATCGTACTTTCACAAGAAATTTCACTGTTCTATACTAATCGACAACTTTTCCAAACAATACTCTGAGCATTACAATAGCTCGAAAAACTGGATGAGAAAAAAAAGACTTTTTATCCATTCCATGCGCTATTGAGCGCATTGGTTTAGCTATTCGCTTCTTCTGCCACTACTTATAATAAGTTATTTTTCTTCGTAGGCAATATGCAAACACCCGCTGGTAATGCCATCGTTTGTCATGTATTAATGCAAATTGATACATGAGGAGAAATAACGCTTTCTCCAACTTTCCTCGCAGTTTTCCCCTGCCCAGTGGTGCGTGTGAATGTGAAGGCAAACACAGCTTCCGCAGTTTTTTTCCACAGGTTCTTAGTTTCAATATAATTAGGTAGCTAGTTACCGCTGCGCTATTTTGTAGTTTGTATTGAGATCGCCCACATTTGAAACTTCGATTTAGGCTAAATGTAATTGAAAGAAAGAAAAGTTACAAGTGGAACGAAGAGTTTTTTAAAATTCAAATTCGAACCTAGTGTAGGTATTAAGAACTAGTAACCAAGTTAAAAGGCCTGTCACGTCCGTAACACCCATTTTGCAATTCAATTCGGTTTGATCGTAACCTTCAGAATTTTTTAACGACCTAAGACCGCCCACGTATTTTTCAAATATATACTAGCATCACCGGTTAGGGGAAACTACTACTCTTAAAGATTTTTATTTATTAAGTTAGTGCCAACTAGCCTGAAGGGTGTTATTTCATGCTTGAAGCAGCTATAACACAACCGTTTGGAATTGCAGTTTCCTGCGGACATATGTCACCTTTCTCAGTGCACTTTGAGAAATTATCATCTTACAAGATGCCACAAATATCTTACAACGCTGACTATACAAGACCTTGGACTTATAACGGACACCTCAGTCCCGACTTTTAAAAAAGAGAGGCTCGATCGCATCGTACTAATTTATCATATGACTACAGAAGCACCTACGCACTATGGGTCCTGGTTATGAAAGTGGCAAATTTTAATTCAATTCTTCGAAAGGAAAGGCTTATCGTTGGCAAAGTTAGTATTGAAATATTTCCTAAAAAGCTATTTCTGGAATGACGTCTTATTCTCCCCCGAAGAAACAATTATTTTTCCAATTTTGTAAGCTTAATTAGGGCACGATGTATTAGAGTAGGTATACCTGTATAGCATTATTTGGCCAGGTGTCTCGCTTTTTATAATCACCCTTTTCCTTGTAAAAATATAGGCACAAGTGTGTTCAGAAGTCGATTTATTTTTTGCTGATAAAAAATCTAAAAGGGAACTTGTCAGTTCTACTTAGAATCAGTCAAGATGCTTGAAGCTAGGTATTATTGTCTATTTGAAGGACACTTTAATCCCCGACGTAAAGAGAAAGGTATAGTGTGTGGCGTGTGGCATATGTTTACTTGTGTAGGTACTATGATAGGCATTTTGTCAGGAGCACAAACAAACAAACTTTAAAGACAGCCATCAGACCATTAGATCCCAGTGCTGTTCCTCCATTAACAAGTCCAATAAAAAATTTTATAGCTAATTTGTTGTCGACATAAAATAAATCAAAGCCACAATAGACTCCGCACAGAACATACAAAGTGTCATCTATTCTTAGTATAAAAAAATCTCCACTTTTCCAGTGAATGTAGGTGGAACTTTTTTCATTACGGAAAAACTCTCCGGAATACATATATCTCTCTATGTTTTGTTATTTTATGTGCTAAAACTTTCTACAGATATCCACCGGATTTTCTTGACTTTTCTAAAAAGAAATCTGAAATGGGAAATCTACAAAGTGACAAAATATGTTTACGTGTAAAGGTAAAAATGTACTTTTCAACCAAGAAGACTTGAGTCTTGAAGTGAATTGAAAAGCTCAATGCTAATATTTTTGAATTCAGTCGCACTTGACTTTAATGGGAAAAGAAAGCACTCGTCGCTAGTAGTCCTGCTGATGTGCAGCTTAGGGGCATTCCTGCGCAGAAGGCAGAAAGTACAATACACGCTCTTGCTTATTGTTACTGATTAAACAAAACTTGGAGGCCACAAAATACAATGAAGCACCATAACAAAACTGGTACAGTGCTCTGAATAGGGGCAGATTCCAGAAGGAAGCGAATTTGGCTCATTTTTTTTCATAAAATATGTAAGTACTGGGCTGATTGCACTGTGCTTTGTGCTAGTCTAGTGAATGAAAACTTACTTGGTAGGTTAATGGAAGTGTAGTACAAAAGTAAAACTTACTGCAATCTTGGTGATGTTCTCGACTTTTCCGGGCAATGGTGTAGAGGACCATCGCGTACGTGATGATTATAGTAAGCAGCGGGGCGAAGTACATAACAATGAGAGACGACAAATTGTATATGATCTCCTTGCTGATGGAGAGGAAGTAATCCGAGTTGGAGCATAGCAAGAATGACGGATAGAGCTGGTGACTTTGTACACGGAATATAAGAATCTGGAACACAAAGAATGTACAACGGAATTAACACTTTAATATTTAAAATTACTAATAATTTTTCTGTAGATTACAATTGTGGCCTACTCCAAAGTTTTAGCAAATTGCGGGGAGGTCCCATTAGACTAAAATGCTTTCACTTTGTTCACACTAGGATGTGTTAATGTACTCGGAGTGAAATGCGGCGGGACTAATCTGCTTAAGTATAATCTATGAATTCTACCATCACCCTATTAACATTTTTTAATGCGGAAATAAAACCCGAAGTCCTTTTCATTCCATTAGTACTGCATAGCAGCCATACGTTGGTGATCATTGCAAACTTTTTAAAAAGTCTTTTAATATTATTTTGAACATATCTCGTTTAATTTGACAAATACTATACACTACTATATTTTTCTTCTAAGTTAATCCTTTGAGAAAAATACTACGAACAATTAAATTTGCAACTATATCATGGGATTAAAGAAAAGCATTTCTTAGTAAAAGAGTGCTTGCTTATACCTATAGAGACTTGAAAGCACTCGAATAAGCATTTGAAATCTGACCTTATGCAAAGTCGAGAGCGCTCCTGTCTTTCGTTTATAGTGAGTACGAAGAAAAAATACTTTCTTGTCGAATTTCTAGCAAAAAGTACCCCTATACATAATTAGATTTACTATATTGGCATCTTGCTCCGTTTGTCTCCGTAATTGGACAAGCTCTATCCTCACGTCAAGTGAACGTACTACAGCTTCATTTTACTTTCTACATTGCAATTGCAAGGCATATGGCACGCTCAATTTAACCGGCTTCCTTTTCACCATTTTTCTGTGCGGAGCTATTTTCTCTTCCCGGAGAGAGTATTAGGTCAAATGGTATAACCTACTCATTTCCAATGAAAAAATAGCAGGCTCTATTTCACGAGCTTCCAGGTATGCCTTTTTTTTAAAAAAAAAGTGGAAGTGATCTGCTTTACCCTCCTGCTCCATATTTAATTTATATTGCATCTCCAGCATTTCTACTTCTACCTCGACATTCAAAAGCTGTAAAAACGGGCGAAGCCGTGCAGCCAGGTAATTATTATATTGTAGGCTTTCCAGTTCCATGAGTTATAAAAGGAAATCTATTAACAGAGAGCTAGAAATGGAATAAAATTAACTTCCCCCTCATTAACTTCGCCAACGCCTGCATGCAGTCGCACACTTCCCCAAACTCCGCTCTTACATCCATGCCGCAATAACTTTCGGTTAAATAAAGGAAACGACTCTCCGCAACTTTAACAATAGACTCCATGCATGAATAACCCTAGGCCCCCTAGACTCAACTCACTATACTGACTCACTTATCATTTAAATAATTTAAAGTGAAATGTAAGTCTGTCTCCTAGAAAAACCGTGAAGCAGCTTACATTTAAAAATTAATTTTCTTGCTACAAGACATGTTGACTTACTTATGTTTCTTTCAGCTTCATGAATTGCCTACCTTTTGTAGCCTTTGTAATGTGCCAAGTGTGCTGCTCTTTTTGTTGTTGCAAGGACGATATGCTCTTGGCAAAAGCTAGCCTTTTGCATAGCAAAAATACAAGAAGGGGAAATAAGAGAAAACGATCTACCACCATGAATGATGAAAGTTAAATAAGCTGGTGACACAAAATCCTTCGAGATGTGCAAAATTAAACACGATTTCAATTCAATGAACAGCAGAACAGTATTATTTCTTATACCAG
This sequence comes from Acrocyrtus sp. NNG-2020, assembly GCA_027744115.1. Classification (NCBI taxonomy): domain Eukaryota; kingdom Metazoa; phylum Arthropoda; class Collembola; order Entomobryomorpha; family Entomobryidae; genus Acrocyrtus; species Acrocyrtus sp. NNG-2020. Next base: position 5,314 of record JAHZND010000380.1, read on the forward strand.
TTGGTAACATGCTGTGTGACGGCACGTTTCTTTTGTAAAAACCAAACAAAAGCTCCCCGACTCCATCTTTGTGCTTCGGAGACGAAGGATCGTGTTATCGTGTATGTACTAGGTATTGTTTTCGGGGATTGTCCTTAACTGACGTCTCAAGGAAAACAGTAAGGCTATACACTAACTCTAGGTCACATCATTGAAGCCGGTGCTGCAGCTACTTTCACATTACATTTCCTCGATTAAATTCCAGATATATCATCAGTGTGAATGCGAGTTTGATATTAATAATTCATAATGGAGGTATTGGAAGAGTATGAGGTCAAAGCAAGCGACATGAAATTTAATAACTTCCTGGTCCTCTTCTTATAACAGCGTAGGTACTACACAGCGGGACTTGATCTACTTTAAAAACGCGTGTTGATTTACAACGGTAAAATAAAAATATGTATGTAAATGCCATATATTGATAAATATTAATAAATTATACAAACAGCATATAGGCTCCAAGCCGTTACGCTTTTCTACATTGCTAGCGCAATGAACTGACGATAATTTTTTTAATACTTTTTTTAGTATTAGTGTAGCGTGTCGCAGCATGTTCCCTTTTGTTTTATTTAGCTGCGTACGAATGAGCTGAGCGTAAACAATTATTTACAATTAAACTTTCACTTTACCGTTGACTGAATGTAACCTTCGAATTCTTAGTTACGCAGCTATTTCTATCGAAATGAAATCCTGCGTAAACAGTGCGCTAATTGAATATGTCATAACGAGTAGGTATGTGCAATACCTACTTTTCAAACATGAGCGTTTCGTTTGTGAAGGTAGTTTATTCTGTTCAACGTAACGGTTCCGGTATAGCCTACAGCAGACTTGCGAAATGACTCATAATTGCTTTTCTTTTGATGATCCTGAAAATATGGGGCTTTGGTTCTGTTCGTAGATTTTTCTTGAGGGTGAAAGAGATAGCGCATTTAATCGGAAAGCACACTGTGCACACAGAACATTTTGTACCAGAAACCGATTTATAAATAAATACATTGCCCCAGATCCGGGAGAAGCATTTATCAGATTACTAGGAGATAGATTTCATCTTCCTCTCATCATTTAGGAAACCCAATAAAATACCTTGCCAGCTATTTATAACAAAATAATCTGATCCCAAATGGGTAATACTTACCTATGTGTACGTGTACCATAGCATACCACCATCAGCTTACATTTCAAGTTAAATCGCAAGGAAGCGAGAAAAAAAATTCTCTGCCTTAGGCAGCTTTCTCTTGGAAAGCAGGATAAAATCAGGCAATATCACATTGCCCCATATAACTTCAATCTAATCTCTTGCTGCGGTTACTGCGGTTCAAGTTCAAGTATAATTTTCACAGAATACAGTTTTCCACTAAAAATATGGTAGTGGGCTAGAGATTATTGCGTCTTTGCTAGCAGTTCAATTATTTTTGAGTTCCGCATTGTCAGCATTAATCCTTGTCCGGAGCCTATTAAAATCAATCCAATCCATTCTTACTCCCACTGCACCCTTGCTCCAATCCAAACTAGACCTACGTACTTACGCCCATAAGATTTTACTTCCAGTGTTCCCGTACATTTTGCTTACGCAAGTCGATTTTATTTGAAACTTTTGGAATAAGAGTATAATATTCCCTTAACCTATAGTTAACAACCCATTTTTAGCCAAGTGTGTGGAGGACTTCCGCACTCATTCATTTATACAATTTAATAGTATTGTGCCCAAAATTATGCAGGTCTTTGTACTCAGTATGCAAGTGGGCTGTTCTAATGTACTGAACAACTAAAAAAAGACGATGAATGAATAGGGCTGAGGAGAGTGGTAGGATTTTTTTTGCTGAGGCTGAGAGGCTTGCCATTCACAGCCATCTGATCCATGGCCTGGGTATATCTAAACTCTCGAATTTCTGTGCGCTTTCTTCCTCTGTTATTAAGTCCCACGTACGAATTCTGTGAAAGCATTTTTTAGAAGGTATATGGTAGTACTCGTTAATGTCGGATGTCAGCATCATTGTCAGTAATCAGCAATTTGCTAGATAATGGCGGCTCCTACCATACTGTGAGCTCATGTAATGGGTTGTGCCTGCCATTAATAAAGAGAACTCTGGAGTTGAGGTGAAGTTGATGGCTCTTCAGTAAACTACGCGTAATGAATTCCAGGTTTTTCCCAATACAGCTAACATGCAATTGGCTTCCTCAGTTTTCTTCAAGACGAACTAATTTAAGACAAGCATTTCATATAAAGTGTACACGTCAAAGAGCTGTACTGCTACCTAACATCTATCAGCGTAGAAGCACAAGCACACTTCATCCCTATTTCCATTCACTTGTAATTAATTTCAAGACGGCTGTCCACATTTGTTCTTCCCTTTTCATACGCCTTGACATACGAAGAAAAGATGTACCTACGTTAAGCACCGCCCGGAAACCCAAAGAAACGAACTTTAAGTAAATTCACTTCCAACAAGAACCCTTGTGTGCCCATATAAACCCATTTCTTAATTGAGCGTGGTGTAGGAAGGAAATAGAAAAGTGGAATCAATAGTAGCTTTCCTNGCTTTCCTCATACATTTTCGACAGATTATGGTCGCACTTCACTCCGGTTATATGCATGTATGGAAAGTAAAAATGCTGAAGCAGCTTTATAGACTTCCAGCTCCAGAAAGTTGTCAGAACATCAGGCGTTTTTCATACACTATCATTTTTGCGTTGCAGCCCCAGACAGGACCAAGGCACAAGTTATATGGCCACTGGCGTTTGATTCTAAAAATTTATACGTTAGCTTCACTCTACGTCTCGCCATTATAAATGGACATGACACACCAGTGAAAAAAATTTTTATGATGTTGTCCGCCCATTCTGAATATTTGCTATACAAATATTGAAGCTGAGCACTTTTATTAGCATTTTTTTTTAAAATGGGCACCACCAAGGGTGACTTTTGCCACATTTTTCCAAGGGGAATGTACTACGTGAAGGGAGACATATTTCTTCCTATTTTACGGTATATACTACATGGGAAAAGTTCAAGTGGGGCGGTACCGAATCGCATCTGCTAACCGAGGAAAAAGACCAGTGGGCTGTAGTATCAAAATACAGATAACTATTCCATGTTCCAAACTTTGGAGCACTTTCTTCAAACTAAAACTGCGTTATCTAGTTGTCTGTACCGCAACTTTAAGACTTTTTACGGTAGTGGAACTATTGAAGCTTAGAAAATGTGTACATCTGTGGCTTCCCCACGGTTTCCCAAACCTCATGTGAGAAACTAATGGAGTGTTCCATCAGCTCTCGCGCGAGAGTAAAAAGAAACTTGCAGTTTCTTATTTCCCTCAAAGATTGTGCAAAATTCACACGTAAAAATAAATACACCTTGGCATAATTTCATTCAAAAGTGGCTTTCTAGCTTTTCCACTTTATGCCTAAAATGAGGCATATTATTCGCATATGATGCTGAATTTAATTAAAAGTAGCTTTTTCGCTCGAGATATACAAAGCCAGTTGGGCAAACTGACTAACAAGTAGGTAGTACAAAGTCCGTTTGAGGAGAATATTAAGCTTCTCTTGAAACGTGAAACGTGACCCTTTCTGGAATGCTCATCTCAACAGTTATGAATTTGAATAGTTATACACGTGAGCAAGATGTATTTAATACTTCTTCAGAGAAAGATGGGGTAATTCTGGGAATTATGAAACTGCAAATTGCGTCATTCACTAGGACGCTTCAGGGAATCGCAGTAATATGAGCAGTCAGCCACGTGAACTAGTTCATATTCAAGAAAATATGCTAATTAAATATTAAGTTAATATCCGAACCTAAGACTTGTTCTAGTATCATTATTGAGCAGGGCCTGCCTGCAGGCTACAGTCACAGTTCATTCCAGTAAATAAGCATAAAAATTGTCAAAGGGAAATGTAATGCTTTTTGAGCAGGGTGCCCGATCAGATATGTGCCTAACTAGTAAGCTGTATGTCAGTGACTAATTAATTTTCTGCCTGTTTATGGTCTGCTGCGTTATTGCTCGTGTACTGATTTCTTTCCATATTACACCCGCGTTAAAATTCCAAAGGAACAAGAAACCTTTTCCATTAGTGGCAAGTCGCGGAGCCCATCCACGTATTAAAAATTTCGTAGGAACATGCCTACATAGGTATACCTAGTAGTAAATGAAGTCACCCCTCGTCCCTGAAAAATGTTTCCAAGTTCTAACAAACAAAAGTCATCAACATTTTAAGAACCATCTGGAAATTCCCAGCGAAAAGTCACGTTTCGCGGATTTAAAAACTTAACTGGAGTGTTAAAGCATTTCATTGCTATACCAGGATATAGTACTGCTACTGCTATATTTGATTTCTGCATGTAATCTTTCAGTCTAACTCTAATTTTGCAACTTTTCAGACACTGACAACCAAATAATAGAGGATGAAGTCATCACTTAATAATTTCTACAGTAGAACGAATTTCGTGTCATCAGCAAACAAAAGCAATTTTGTTTCCTCAACTTTCTTAATTTACAAGAATAGCAGTTTAGCTATCCCAATTTCAGACAAATTCCCCACATTATAAGCACTACATTATATAATCATCAAGTTTTATTGAAAATAATGCTGAAAAATTTTCATCTCAAAATTGAGTGATTATGGATAGACGCTTCTCATTTTCTTTCAATTCGAATCCCACTCTCTTCTAGTTACGCAATCCATCACAGAAACATTTCATTTTCAGAGAACTCATCACGGGCTATCCATCCCTCAAAAAAGGATTTTGATGTATCATTCCCATTTTATTTTCAGTGTTATGTTATGAATTTATTTTGTTGGCTATTTGAGCCATATTCTCGGTTTACTTCATTAATCTGTCAGGCTGAATGTGGGATTGAAAATTGCAATTTTACTTTTACTTTTTTTTACTAACTCTTCACCACGAACATTTTTTTCCAGGAAGAAACGTACTTAAAATTAATGAGAGCATTTCCGTGTACTTAGCTAGGAAACAATTTGATTTGTGTCCTCCACTCGTCCTCATGCTTGTATAGCTTTTGAGTTTTGAGTGGGGAAAGTTCTACTGAAATTTTAAAATTTGGGGCAATGTAGTACTTAACATCCCTAGGATTTGTAACTAGTTCCGAGTTCATTATAATTTTTTTTGAAAACTTTATCAAACCAGTTTCATTTTTCCCACATCCTAAAAATAATAGGCACTTTGGGCCAAGTACCTTCCTATTTTGTGGCATTAGTGGCTGCTCTTCATCCGCCGCTCTTGTCTGTGAGTTTTAGTTCACTTTGCGCTGCTGCTTACTCGGAAATTACTTAATCAAAGTGTGTCGGGTTTTGCCCATAGCAAGCTCACGCTAACGTTCTCCCACCTCTCGTGTAGGCGCAATGCAATGTACGAACAACAATTACTTTCTATTATGGGCAAGTACCTACGTAAATATTCAGGAGGATAGAAGCTTACCTCTATTGTAATGTGCTGTCACCAGTAAAATCTAGTCAGGTTGACGTAAACGAAACGAAATGAAAAAAGGACTGTTTGCACACTTCAGAGATCAATTTGAGAAAATACCTTTTAGGGTGTGATCTTCTACTATAAATGAATCATGCACCACTGATCTCCTTTCTCTATTTTCCCTGGCGAGTCTTTTATTTTCTACTAGCGGAGCTGAAATGCATGGCGAAATCGAATTACTAATGGAAAGGGTCTACTCTGGTGACACTGCAGCATTTCAACACTATTTTTTTGTGATACTACAAAACTGGGCTAATGCAAATATTAGATATTCTGTGGGGGCTGGCTCTGGCTGTGCAATACCATTGCGGTACAAAAGGAACAGTGAATGATAGATGAGTCCCCTGCAAATTGTACAACCAAAATCTGGTTTATTCCGACTTCCCCGAATTATTTATATACAGCCAACAGCCTGTAACTGAATTGAAGGCTTTAAAAACTGCAAATCCGTTGATGTGAACGCAGATAGGAGATAACGTACCACAAAAGTATTCCCCACGAGCAGCGGAAAACTGTGGAGATAATGGCGATGACATACACGTGAGTGGCTATAAAAAAGGGAGATAAATTATAGCCTTTCGAGTATTTTCTCAAAAAACTGCCACGTTTTCACGGTAGGTTACATGTTTCACGGGTTTATTAGCAGATAGTGCAGAATTAACTGACGCCTTTCGAGTTTCGAGTGGCTACGTTGTTCGTAATATTGTGCACGGAAAAGACAATGAACCAAAATATTTAATCAGATACCAAGAAAGCTCTAAGTGAAACGGATCGTCATTATGGCATCATCAATCATTAATGAAGATCCACTTTCCTTGTTCCATTAGCAGAGCAGAGTTTTTCTAACGTTGACTGAGACGAAACCATAATTCTAAAAAAATATACTTTTTTTACTTTCTACTTTCGAGTTTGCTTACCTGCGGTGCCGCAAACAGGATAGAAGTGCTCCATGCAACGCACAACATATTTCGCACTCTTTTCATTCCTCCAATTACTTTTAATGGGAATACGATAGCGAAGAATCTATCCAGGCTAATGCAAATGATAACCATTGAACTTAGGTAAAGTCCAAAAGCTCGGAAGAACTGGGCCAGCTTGCACAGCGTGTCTCCACCATACCACTGAATAGTTAGTCTCCAAAATATTTCGATTGGAATCACTACAAAGGTAACAAACAGGTCGGCTGTGGCTAGATGCCAAATCAAGACTTTTATCCTCGAGCGCATCAACTGACGCCTCCAAATTTCCCGTCCTACTGACACGAAAACAAACAAGTTCCCGGGAGCACCAATGCAAAACAGTATCACATACGCAATCACACAGTTTCTCGAGTTTGTACTCAGTTTCTTAAAATTTTCAGGGATCACTGTGCCCGCCAGCTTTAAAAGTGGGGCGGAAGATTCGTGCAAACTTTTTTGGTCATCTTCTTGGTCCGTAATTGTAGAGGTAGTTCCGCCATAGTAGAAGGACGTGTTATGTCCCACCAAAGGAATGCCAGTTGATATTAGAGAAGAGTCTTCAAAAATTCCAGTGCCTAAAATGTCATTAGTAGGTAAAAGTGCCGACTCTAGATAAGGGTCAACCCCCAGCGTTCCAGTGATATTTGCCAGCGTAGAGTTCACTGCAATTGAAGCCGCCATGATGTCCTCACACTTTGTCCTCTATGTACACTGAAGTGAAGTCGATATGCTCGAAAAAAGAGTGATTTTTTATGACATCGGCTACTCCCAGATATCTAGAGAGGAAAAAAAAAGCTCGCCACTACCTACTTCCTCGTTATATGTAACCAGAGGCGTATCGGTGAAAGAGTAAAATCCTCATTTGACGACGTGCCGCTGGCCGCCCCTTTCATTATCCGAAACTTAGATAATTGAGAGACCCGTGCAGTCCAAAATAGAACTTTAGTAGGTTTAGGTATGCTTTCCCTTCTCGTAGAGAAACTCAGATAAAGGAAATTTTCCGACAGTCATCTTGCTCGAGTACAATATACTTGCTTTGGTGGTTTGTTTCGCTATTTTCCCAAGAATTTTACTACATTACTTTGACAAAAGGAATGTCTGCTTTAGAAGTGGTCACTGCTACAACCTAGAACAAACCTTTTTTTTGCTTTGTACACACAGAGTAAGTTGTTAGCTGTTTTTTTCTTATTTTAGGAAAAAAGTGTGTAAATAAAACTCGTGCGAGTGGAAGAACAAAAGGAAAGAAAAAGAGCTTTTATTTTGATAGGAATTTGGAATGTTTTTTATCTATTGTACATCTCGTGAGAGGTTTGTGTGATCGGCGCTGACTGATTTATCAATTGTCATTATTGAATGGCTTTGGCTTTACTTGTTCAGAAAAGAAAAGAGACTGTTATTTTGATTGAAGTTATTTTAAAAACATTTTATGGGAAGTGAGTCACTGATAAACTTCTGAAGGTAGCAGTAGTGGCACACTTTACAGAAAAAAATATTTCCCCCACTGGGCTATTCGGTATGCAAGTGAACGCAGCGAAATAATGCAATTCCGTGCTCCATGGGGCAAGGACGAGCGTCGCTGGATTTGAAGTTATGAGTAGATTCTGTCAACTAGATCCTGCTTACTCCCATCCTAAGGAAGTACTGAACTCGGGGAAAGTGCTTTCCCTTGTATTTCACTTGGCTTTACCTATTTCTCCTCAGCCAACGCGTAGTCCACCGTTCCTTGTACAATCACAATCCACTTTCTCAAAGCGAGCAGCGTATGCAGTAAAAACCAAGAGCATCGGCATCGACTATATATCTAGCAGGACGACGCTCCCACTAAAAGACTTTATTGTAAGTAGACCAGGCCAATATAGGTAAGTCTGGGGAGGTATTACACGGCTATGAAGTATGAAGTAAAAAAATTCCTAGATAAGAGTTTAGCCTTCTCTCGCTCAACTTTCCAAGGTGCTCGCAGATTCAGATAGAGTCATCCTTATTCGATACTGTAAAAGAGTAGCCGCCTGCCTGCTTGTTTATTTGTCGTCAAATGGGCTTTACAGACTGAAGAGCAAAAGCAAATGAGGAAAATAAGCGACAATTGTCAACAAAAAAACATTTCTATAAAAATATGGTAAAATCCCTCTTTTCCGCAAATCCAGATTTACCCACATTCAAAACAAAATGTGCTCGCGCATTATTTTGAATTGTTTACTATTCCATTTATTTCAGTAAAAGTTGGGCAGTGTGTGCAGATTTTGATTTCCGACAGAGTTTTCCACTGCGATCTCCTCCTCCCCCTTTTCAGAGACCTTGCAGAAAACAACTTTGATAAGTTTTCCTCTTCATCGTAGATCAAAACAAACTGAAATAACTTTCCATCAAAATATTAGTTTGATTTGACAAATACTTATAAATATTTACTGGAAGGGTTGTACAACGATTAAAATGAGTTGTCAGATTTCCAACTGTGAGCCGGATACGGTCGCATTTACATGTCACCCACTCACCGGACAATACCAAATATAATCATATGTCATTCAAGCAGGCAGAAACCTAATGAAATTGTAAGCGCCTGGCACTGGTGTTATCGGTAGCTGAACCAGTTTTTTTTAGCACACAACTAGGCCAATAAGACTATCCAGCAATGAGCGGTTAGTCTGTAAGTAGGCATTAAGTATTTGTACTATCACTATCCAGCATAAAAAATATATATTACACCGCTTTATCTTGAAACCGGGAGTAAAGAGTGAAATCGTTTAGTGGAGGATGCTTGATTGCGTGTCATTCAAATCTTCTTCCGGAAGCCTTTTGTAGAACAAGGTAAACAACTTCTCGAAGCACAATACGCCGCCGCATTATCCTAAAAGCTGCAGAAAAGCAAAGCCACTCCGTGTCCGGAGTCCAGGGGAACTCTCAAATGTTATAAGGGAATGTTTGCATTTGTATAACATTTTTTTTTCAATCTTTCTCTAAACTCAACAAACATGCCACTTCGTTAGTAATAACCGGTGTGTAATGTGATCCCGGGGTTAATTGAAAAACATGAACATTTGGCTCCCCATTCTTAAGTAGACTGCAAGGACAGCCACGGGAGTCTGGGGAAAGGCCTTGTTCTGAAAATCCAAGCAAACAAGATGTACTTGATCTTGATCGTTTCACGGAATAAAATCACGCAACGAAGGACAGGTGGAACACAAGCGGTTGGAAAGTTCCTGTTTGTGCTCCATCCTTTCCAAACAATAGCTACGCCAAGGAAGGAAGCTAATGGCAGACAACAGGAACCGGAGAAAATCAAAAATTACACAACCGGCCGCGACAGCCACACACATATCCAAGCATAAAAAGTTATCCTACTTATGCACGCAAGGAAGCCACCAAAAGAAGTCTGCGGGGAGTTACTTAACCAACTGCCTAGAATAAAATTGCTAATTAACCAGACAAGGTTTTGATGGAGTTTTGTCAGATTCTACCTCACTTTAAAAAAGTAGGCATTTTAGCAACGTGCTATCCATCACAAACTGAAAGCACTGTATTATATTCCCTCGTCGCCAATTTCCCGTTAGGTATCTGTACGTCAAAAGCACAAAAAGTTAGTTTTACGTAAAATGTACTCTCATCATCCATTCCAGACATATTATGTAGAATTAATTGAGTTTGCCCAAAGGGAGATGTAGATACATGAACCAATTAAAACTTGAAATTTTTGCTGAAATAATCATCCAATATTGCTTCTGCAGAGCAGCAGGTAGGAAATAAAAAGCTGCTTAAATATGTGGCTTTAGAAAAGCCAGTGTACGCGTATATCCACACCCACTTCTGTTATGGAAGTTTATTGTTATGAAATACTGGAATTACTATCTGTGTACCTATTGTGATGATGACGATGGCGGTAGCATATAAATAAGTTAAACTTCAGAGGCTGTTGGATAACAATAAACCATGCTGACGCTGACACACCTTTCAAATATTTACCTACTTGGGTTTCCCACACGAATTGCGAGAGCTGCCGTAAAATGATTAAGTGAAAGCATCACCGATGTGGATCTGTTTTCTCACAGAAAAGTCTACAGTTCACACACTCAAAAATAACACAAATCCCCTGTTTATCTGTAGTAGTACTAGTAGTCCTGTCAGAGAAAGCTTAACGCAATCATGCAAGCTTCTGAAATTGAAAATGCTGCGATAGACATCTAAACATTACGAACGAGAAAATAAGGGAAAGTATGGAAATTGTGAAAGTTGAAGGCGTTTTGGAGAGAGGGTGTGGAATGGCAGTTGGAAAAAAATTTTGTTTCTACAAATACCTAATACAAAAATTCTCGGATTTTGCCATCTACAACGGTGAAAATAGATAGCAGACAGAAGCCATCTTCCTTAGATTTTATGAAGTTTCCTGTACTTTAGTACGTTAACTATTTAGCCATTTGTTTTTAGTGTAAATTCAACGGATAGATGGATCAGTCCAGTGAAATTTGCTCGTTCGGCCCGACTTCGACCTCGAAAGCCATGTCTAATGTGTATCTTGCTTGCATGTACAGTCTAGGGCGTATGGCATGATCGAATAATTTTTGATGATGAATGTGTCTATATTCTGCTATTTGTATCAGAAGGAAGGTCAAAGAAAGACACTGGTGCGTTTATTAATTTCTGGTCAATGGTCATCATTCATCATCCATCACTTTCACTTTTTTATTAGTAAAAAGCTTATTTTTACTGCCTACTTTCCTGCGTGCAAAAATCAGGGAATAGAAGGAAGAACTTGTTGCTAGTACAGAAATTTCAATGGATGGGTAACCTGAGACTGCATTGACTGGGACAACAGTACACACTGCATCCCGTAGTGTCCAGAAGAGTCCAGACAAGAGTGGGTGTTGGAGCCATGAGCCATGCACATGCATTTCTAAGAAATTCTGCTGATTCTTGGCAGGATTCGAGGAAACACTAAATTAGATTTAGATTAAGCAAATCTTCAGAGCAATATCAATTCCACTATCTGTACCGTCTGGTCCCTGATTGGTGATTAGGAAAGATTCAA
>JAHZND010000381.1:0-11500 GCA_027744115.1 Acrocyrtus sp. NNG-2020
ACTTCTTCCTAATTCAGTATCGATTTGATGTAAGTAAATGGGCTTTACTTTAATAAACTTGCACAGCCGCAGCCGCAGAGAAGCTCACAAAGGCCGAAAATCTTTTTTTTCTTCGTTATCTTACCTTCGCCTTCGCCACAGAACAAGAAAGAGGAGCCACCCGCACGGAAACGACATTGACTCAAGGACTGAGATGAGAGTGGCTCATTTTCATTCGCGTATCATCCCATAATATTATATATATTTTTTATGCTGGGGCAAGACGCAAACTGATACTGATGATTATGCCGTTGAAGAATGTAATTGGTAGTTGAGAAAATTTTTTTCTTCTTCTTTTGCTGACAGATTGTGTCTTTATATTTGATTCACATTCACAGTCTCCAACATATATTTTTTTATAGTGGCGCGATAATGATGATGACTATGATGACCAAATTTATTTATAGCAGCGGAATGAGTCTCCATCTTCTCTCTCGATGCAATTTTTTTTGTTGGTATAAAAATATGATTAAAAAATGTGGCGATGATGCGTTATATGATCTTCCTCTTGCAGTGGAATTTTTGATGGGGCAGCAGAGCTACGGGAATAGTACAGGAATTATTTCACCGAGAGGAAAGTCTTAAATTCATTCATGTCTATTTTTAAAATGACAACACCAGATGGATATAATCTTCTTGTAGAAATAACTGCTGATAGCGGATTATCTAATTATTCCAAGATTGCAGTGTTGAATTTTCATTCAGCTGGGAAAAGAAATTTTTTTAAGTTTCATAAGAAATCTGAGTAGGCAGTTTTAGCAAGGGGAAATGGATTGATAAAAAGGTTCATGTTCATTTTTTATATATTTTGCGGTAGACAGAGGCGTGTTTCAGCTCATTAAAAAAAGATTTCAGATTTTGGATTGCCGACTCCTTTCTCAACATGTGAGCGATTGTGGGCAGGAAAGTGTGAGTAATTTTCCATTCCAGCGTGTCTCCACTTCTTTTTTTTCTGGAAATTAGTTTAGTTCGCAGTTCAATGTGATTGGAGCTGATTAAGTTGTTAGAGGAGATTTTTTTTCGTGAGGTCGGCAATANTTTAGTTCGCAGTTCAATGTGATTGGAGCTGATTAAGTTGTTAGAGGAGATTTTTTTTCGTGAGGTCGGCAATAAAGACGTTACATGTCAAAGAACTACTAAACTTATTTATCTTTCGTGACAAATTTTTGTACTGGCTACATCTCTTACCTTCTCCACCTTATTTACTGAATTTTTAGAATAAATATTTACAGTTTACAATAATGTACAATGTTTCACAGGCATAAATAAATTTTACAAGGAGAACACAAAAATTAAAAGGATATTTTATTTTGCAGAGATTCAATTTATTCTCCCATGTGGATTATAATTTTTTTTGCGGTTGCAAAAAAGGTTATTGAAGAGTTTTAGAGATAAGAGTCAAGATATGATAGTGTCAGACTTAATCGCGATTCCGAAAAAGCGAGTTTTATTGAACTGACATGCCACATATTTCAAAATAGAATTGAAAGTCTGTCCACATAATTCCACTTGAGCGCACAAAAGGACGTTTACTTTATTCGAGTAGGCTCCTGTTTGGTACCAAGCTGGCTGGATTCGCAAAAATAAAATGATATTTTATACCTACTATCACGCAGCGAGGAGATATCCTCTCACGACTGCAAAACAGCAAAAAAAATGCAGTCAGCCTAGAACGGAGCTGACACGCTTGCCGATCCCGATAAAAAAAGTCAGCTCAAGAATATTATGCAGTTTTTGTGGTTGACAAAGTCAAAAAGGAGATTATATTTTATATGCATAATGTATGAATGAGCGCCTTATTTTGACGAGATGACGAGCAAATATCCACTCCGCTCCAGAGCATGCACCAGTCATGCAAGATATTATATTTTGATATAGCCAGCCTTCTAAAAACTTCTTTTTTTTACAAAGGGAGCTCCCATATAAAAAAAAGTTGCAGACAAGTGATAAAAATAAAATTATTTTTTTTTAAAAAAATTACATTCAATTTAATTTACATACAGACAAAAAAATAAGTTGCACTGCAGCATTCCCATTCTCCGTATTTTTTAAAGCCTAGCTCAACAGCCAAGCCACCTCACCCAAAGTTAAATATGAAGATGACTCCCTCATCGAAGAGGCTGTGATGCAATCCTTCAAAAAAAATTTTTCTTCGTTGCAAATTTTCAAATTCGCATCAAGAAAAATAATCCTTTTTTTCCCTCTCGGCATCGGCCCTTTTACTCCTTTTCATCCTTTGCATTAGACTGATAAGCATTTTTTTATATTTTCATGTTTGCAACTCATTTATCCGTAAACTTTTGCTTTTTCCAACATCATCAAACAACGCAGTTATTCTTCTTCTTTGATGTAAGTACAAAAATATAATTTTTTTCCTTTGATTGGCCGTGGCTCTTGGCTCTTGGCTGTACACACATTTTTTAATATCAGATCTTCTGCGGAGAAATGATAAGAATATATATTTTTTGCTTATTAAGGATTAGGAAATGTTTAATTGGACTTGCCCTTTGCTCGTTACATCGGTTTTTATAATTACGTTTATTACTAGGTTTTGTGTGGATAATTAGCCTCCCACTGCTTCTGCTATATTTCAACCAAATTTTTTTTTGATAAGGTAGACTGCATTTTATCAGCACGACTACCAATACAACTACTCACCACTTTTTAATACCATTCACTATTCTCATACTTCCAGCCTTTTCACTTTGCCAATTTTTTTCGCTGATTGTAAATTATGGCTTATGTCCCTCTTGTTCCCATATTCTGGAGTGGACACTCCAATAAAAATAGTAAAAAATGAGTGACAACACGCAGCAGCCTACTAGGTATAAACAGCCACACAAATTCATCACTTTTTTTTCAGTGGATAAATATATTTTTTTACGGACAGCTCCTAATGAACTACACAACCTCCTACTTCCACCAAGCAAATGCTTAAAAAAAAGCTAAATTAGAACCTGGCAATTATTACGTGTTATGACCACCCCGAGTAGTTTCTTCTCCTTATTGACTTTCCATTTTGCAATCATATTTTTTTCTTTTCTACTTAGCTGCTTGCTTTGGTGGTGGCTCTCAGCTCTAGTAATAAAATGCCAAAGTGCGCGTAGCAAAAAGTATTTTCCAGTAGCAGGATAGCGGTGTGGTAAATAAAAATACTTCTCCGGCTTCATTACAGAAGCTAATCGCTTATTTATGAAATGTTTGATTTTTTGGGTAGTCGCTGGCGCCTCCGAACAAGCTCGTTTTTGGATCGACAAGCTCATTTGAATATTATTTGCTGTAAATGGCATGCACAAAAAAAAGAAAGGGAAAATAAATGTACTTGAGAAGAGAAGAAGGCGCACAAATAAAATACTTTTTTTATTCATTGGCAAAACCTTGTAATTACCAATTTACTGAAATGATATACATTTTTTATAGCCTTTCTATAAACAACGACATTTATAATTGTTAGTTTGCCTCCGATCCTTAAAAATTCAAGTCGGATGCATAATAACGCTTTAGTAATTTTGTATTGTAAATACTGGTCGCTATATGATTGTTATCTGTTTTGAAGCTTATAAGCGAGAAGTTTCCTAGAAAAAGAAATTCTTTTTTTGTTACACTGTCGCGGAATTAATTATTATCATTTGGCCACAATTGTAGATTAGCTTATGTATATGATTTAGCAGTTAGCTCTAAGCATTTTTTAAAGAGAACGGCTTTACGACAATAAAATCAGATGAGATCACATTCACTTTTTCAATACGGTACACTATTCATAATATTTTGTATACTGCGAAGAAATTTTTTTGCACAATTATTTTGGATTTTTTTTTGAAAATTTACACTGGAACAGTATAAGTAAAGAGCTATAGGAAGCCGTTTTAGAGAGTGGTTTGCTGAAAGCTGATAACAGAGTCGTTTCCCCTGATAAACGCCATATTCTCAATTCCCCCCGGGACGGAGTCTATGGGCTTAAGCCTAATCCGACTAGAACTCACGTATTAGAGAGTGGTTTGCTGAAAGCTGATAACAGAGTCGTTTCCCCTGATAAACGCCATATTCTCAATTCCCCCCGGGACGGAGTCTATGGGCTTAAGTCTAATCCGACTAGAGCTCTGCGAAGGACCCGAGGCAGCTGCTGTGGCGGCGGCCGTCTTGCAGCAGGATTTACAGATGGTCCGAGCACAGAACTGGACAAACTGATTGACAACTCTGTCATATGGCTCCAGACTGCGGAGCCAGACCGGAAGAAAGTCCCAGTTTCTATAAATGATTGGGAAGCGCTTCCATCCAGTAGCTCTGGAGGAGATTGAGGAATAGAGCGGAACAGAGAGCTAGTCCAGTGGGGATGCACACAACATAGAAAGCGAGAGGGCCGAGCATACTCAAAGCAGGTACGTACGGAATGTCGGCATTCACCGCTTTCTGTACTGCCACGGCCAATTTACCTTCACAAAAAAGGGGAAAAATGAAGTGGGAGAGAAGAGAAAGTAAATAAATTGGCATTATTTTTTGGCAGAAGTAGTAGCGAGCAAGGGAAAAAGGGATGGGGATCCATCTTCATTAAAAATCACTCTTAAAATGGCATTCTGACATTTTTAGATTACCTTTGAGCAAAGAAGAAAGTACTTTCACGATGCATATCAGACATCCGCACAGAAGCACGAGGGAAATGCCGAGCAGTATCAAGCCCACGCTCAGATCTCCCAAGTCGAGCATGTTGAATAAATATTTACCTGGAATAAATAAAACAACACTTAAAACAGCAACCAAAAAAGTGAAAAATTTCATTTTTTATCATTTTTTATCTCTTGTAAAAGCCCAGCATTTACAATCCTCTTCTCAGAAATCTTTTTTTATTTTCCTTGATGGAGAATCGAGATAGAAAAGAGACAGGCTGGGAAAATCCATTTTTTATTTACTCTTCATATTTAATCTCAGCACTCAAATAGTCAATCCAGGCGGGAAAGTGGCGGAGGAGTAGAAAAAAGAGATTGGCTCATGCATAAATTAGACGGAATTTTAGTTCTTTTTTTTACATTTCTTGGCAGTTTTCACACTAGTCTTATTGTTTCCTCCGGGGAGATCGTCATCTTCATCGGATTGATCTATTGAAATGGAGCTGGGTAGTTCCGTCGTGGAGAGAGCGCCAGTCTGATCAATGTCCTCATCGCCAGAGAGCAGAGTGCTCGTGGTGGTGGTGTTGCACCAGACACGGAGCAGTCGAGCGTTGTCGTACTTTGGATCGTTTACGGACCACCCGATTATTACATCCTTGTTTATCTTTTTTTTGCGATAATAAACATAGGATAATATAAAAATTTGCTGGAAAATGAGTTCATAACGGATGTGCAATTTTTTTTGCTTTTGTTACCTGGATAATCTGTGACGTGAGTGGCTTTGTGAGAAGCGACAGCACTTGGATCTCTCCCCCTTTCTTTGACTCGAGGTCGAGCGAGCTGATAAGTTTTGTTGTTGAGACTTCCAAGTAAGCTGCATAATGAGAAACGATAATTTGATGCTATTTTTCGCGTTGGAAAGGAAAATAACGAAAAATATTTTTGTAGCTTTTGCTGTTTGCGTACATGTTAGCCTCTCCACAAGGAGGAGGAGAGAGACGGTCAACAAGTTGAACATGTCGTGGAGCACTGCACCTGCAAATGCCCTCTCGAAATCGTCCCGGTTCGTCATGTGAGTGAGAGCCACCACCGTATTTGTAATGGACGTCCCTATATTAGCCCCCATTATAATGGGAATTGCTGTCTTCACCGTAAACACTTGAAATAAAATGAAACAGCTTGGTTCATACATAAATAAAATTCGCATATCGCACATCACAATCTATAGTAGATAGATACTATATCTACTTACAACCGGAAGAAACCAGCGAGACCACAATGGAAGTTGACGTGGAGGAGCTTTGAACTGCCACCTACATGCAAAACCCATTAAAACATTTAATTACAGCTTTTCCTACTATAAAAATATATCTTTTTTTATGAGTGGAGATGATGCCGTTGGCAGCTCACTGTGACTAAGATGCCCATCATCACGCCCACAATAGGATTGCTTATTAGGGTCTCCTTCTGCAGTGCTTCACCTGAATCAGCAGAAAAATATATCGGAAGTGATTTCCAGATCAAAGTGAGCACACTTCCATTTCCGCTGCAATCAGCAAGATTGAAGATATGCGGAATATATTTTATTATGTTTTTTTCTCACCAGCCGCTTTCCCTGCAATAAGCCTGAAGGAGTCGCTCAGAAACCCGAGGGAGCACACGAAAAAGTAGAGGAGCACCAGAATGCAGCAGATTTTCACTGCAATCTGCTTCCAGCTTGTTGGTGGCTCAGCAGCTTGTCCCAGATTATCTGTGAAAAAGGAAATGGTGGAATCTCACAAAAAAGGTAACAACCAAAAAAAATAACTTTTTTTACTTCTTTTTCCTTTCTCCTCTTCAATATAATATCACATAGCCCCATAAACAACACGCAGAGACGTAACAAAAAAAGAGAGTTATAAAACTGTCCGGGTAATTTCGGCCTCGAGAGGATTTATTAGAGCAATCATTGTCGATTTTCTCTTCTCCTCTTCAAAAATTATATCTGTTTCTCGTTATGAGTCGTTGTCGCTATAATTATTATTTGATTTCATTTCTTACCATGAGCGGACGTCGCTGGAGTTACTGATGAAGATGACTCTTCCGACGGCGGGTAGTATATTATAGTATGCTTGGGGTAGCCCCCTGTAACCTCATCCACTGTCACTGCCGTGTTCACAGCAGCCTTCGCGCTGGAAGACATCCTTCCTTCTAATTAAGATATCAGATATCAAGTGGGATTCCTTTTGTCAGAGCAAAAATTACAGAGCAGCTTCCTTCTCTTTGAGTGAAAACACAGAGTCTGCTAATTGAATGGTACGCTTTGCCATTTGCAACACATTTTCACTTCCGGCAGTAAGGACAAGTTCCATTACGTGCTATAATAATGGGCTTGTCTTTCCCATCATGCCCCTTCCTTGGACAGAGATGGTAATGGTGAGTGGAGATGCTGACTCTGATTGGGAGCAAAAACGGGAAATATATTTTGCCTTATAGAGACAGCCAGAGGAAGTAACCGGTGATCACTGCTGAATGCATCATCTGTACAGGGGCAAATTGAGTTATTACAACATTTCCGGATTTAACCAAAAAAAATGAAAGCGGGCTTCTCTGTACTTGTAAAGGAAATGTAATTTTTTGAATCAGAATTACTTTCTTCTTACCTTTTTGGGCCATAATGGAGTACTTTTACTCTCACATCCAAAAACTGAGGCGGAATAACAATGCATCTGCTGATTACTTTTTTCAGGCTCGATTCAATTTTACATTTCAGGTATGACTTTGATGAATTCGCAGATATTACTTATAAGAAAGTACACGGGTCTATAGTCTCATTTCCTCCTTGCCAATATTACTCCATAGATGATAGATAATCCATGGTCTGTTAAGATACTGCTCAGACTACGAAAATGATGTACAAAGAGATAGATGAGACCTACTTTATATATAATGTTTGTATTGTTTAAAAAAAGATATGGGAGTGGAACCCCATCAAAAATATTTCGACTAAATTTTTTTTCCGGGAAGCCAAGTAAAAAGGAAACGGGACTTATTATTGGATTTTATTCTGGATGGGTGGCTATTTTTATCAGGTAATGTATTTAAGTATTAAACAGAGCAGCTTTTCACTAGCAGCTTATTTTTCCTTGTCTTTCCACAAAGAAAGCTAATACCTTTTCCTTATTTTCCACACTACTTCTTCAGCGCTCACTCTTCCTCCACTCACTTTCAGACTACTGACTACTGGCTGAAATGCGCTTTATGCTTCTCTCCACTCCGAAAAAAAGAAGGAAACCGTTTCTTTTTCTCCTTTTTTTACCGTACCTCTCCGCCGTGGCTCTTTTGCCAGACAAGACTGATCAAATAAGGAAAAAGATCTGATTACTTTTATACCGGATTTTCCCTCCCAACCAAAACAGCTTAAAAGGCTAAATGCGGCGGTAGCCTCAGCCTCAGCTTCAGTGGCTTCCCATAAAGTAATAATAATCTTCCCCCGCCAGTATTTATCTTTTTTTTACAATTTGTATAATAAAATATATAATTTAGCATACACAACAATACTCCTATTCAGTCTGATTATCCTACCTGTGCTGGCACTGGCTAAAAAAAATTACTTCAGTGTGAAAGGAAACCCTCAAAAAAATTTTTTGTTTTAGAGTGGGAGCTCCCAATATCAATAAAAATAGAGCTATTCGTCCTTCAAAATGGAGCTACAAACTCTTCTTTATTGTTTACCTTTACAGGTGGCTCTAGGCTTCCAGATTGGGGCAGTAACTGTAACAGGTACTGGTGGATACCGTTTTTATATGTGTACTACTATCTGTACGTGTTTCCCTGTAACTGTTCCCCCTGCAGTCTTTATTGTCAGTGTTTATTGTTTCCTCTCTTCCAGCTTCACCGTGCCCGGAGGAAAAGGAGGAAAAATCTTGCCTGCCTAACTGAAACTGAAAGGGAGAAGATTTCCCATATCTCCTCCTTTTACGCAAAAGCCCCTCTCTCCAAAAAAAATTGCACCTTTTTCCACTCCAGGAATACTGGAATGGACTAGTGAACTAATGAAAATGCCATTACGGCTATATTACGGTTATATTTTGTAGAGGAATTTTTTTAAAAGGGAAAATTAGGAAAAGTGTCGAAAAACGGGTGAGGAAAATAGGGAAACTTGTAGCCTGTCTGGAGCTCTCTCTTCTTCTGGAAATGATAAGTCCTCGTGGAAAGCGGAGGAGGCAAAAAAGGATGAGAAGGGAAAGTGGAGCAGGCTAGAAAAAAAAATGATTGTGACTCCGCTCCACTCCACATCGAAAAATAAAGGAATATGCTTTTCCTTACTAATGCTTGCTTTAGGCTGGAAGCAGGCAAAAAAAAGGCTTTCCATTTTGTGAGTGTGACTGGGCCCACATGCACTCTCCAACAGCAACCAATGAACGACTTTCCCCAGTATATTACATTGAGGACGCGAAAAAGCAAGGAAAAGCTGTTTGCGAAAAAGCGGAGGAGGCAAAAAAGGATGAGAAGGGAAAGTGGAGCAGGCTAGAAAAAAAATGATTGTGACTCCGCTCCACTCCACATCGAAAAATAAAGGAATATGCTTTTCCTTACTAATGCTTGCTTCAGGCTGGAAGCAGGCAAAAAAAGGCTTTCCATTTTGTGAGTGTGACTGGGCCCACATGCACTCACCAACAGCAACCAATGAACGACTTTCCCCAGTATATTACATTGAGGACGCGAAAAAGCAAGGAAAAGCTGTTTGCGAAAAGAAAAACTTTTTTTTATTTTTCTGCTAGAATGCAAAGGCTTGCTTGTGTATGGTCTCGGTCTTGGGTTTTTGGTGGCGTTGGGAAGGAGGATTCCATCCAGAAAATGTTTGGAGTTGGAGTCGTGAGACGAAGAGAGAGAGACAACCTTGTGATTTTACCATTGCAATCGATAGCTGAAACCCCTTCTATATAGAAAACCAGAAAAAAAGTGTGCATAGCCGCATATTGTATTTTCTGCAAACTTTTCCTGGGGCTCCCGGGAAAATCGCTTTCTCTCCACTTTTATTTCCCCATGGCCTCCAGCGAAATGGAAGTGAGATGGGCAGTGGATTACTTTTATAGTGGTTGCAGCTCACTTATGAATTCATCATATCCTAATCTTCTATTTTTTGCAAATGTCCGGAAAAGTTCATATGTGAAGCGCGTGGAGTGGAGCTCCGGTTATTTGGGGAGCGAGGCTGTCCTTGATGAGAGAAAACTAGTATTCCGTGGGAGGCTGGGCCAATAACTTATTCAATTTTCCCTTTTTAATATGCTTGTCTTCCTGCCGCAGCTGCCATGTAAAAAAGAAGAATGAATTCGATTTTGTGGGGAAACACATCAGCCCTTTTTGTTTGGCTCGTCAACATTTCCTAACAAAAAAAGTTACTCCATCTCTCTCAGCCATTTTCTCTGATGGAAAGTACTCCGGGGAGAGAAGCGAAGGGTAATTAAGAGAAGTGACCTTGTGCATTGTGGTGCGGAAAGTAGAGAAGTCTTTGCTAAAAGGTTTTCCTCCCCTTCTCATTTAAGAAGGAAGAAGAAGACAGGAATATTGCGTAGTGAACACTTGTTACAAATTTCTCTCCTTAAATTTTTGCCATTTTCCTTTCACGGAATCGTTAATCATTTTAAACATGTTTTCCAATTTTGTAATTTGGTCGCTCACGAAAGTTAAGTCTCTATGCGAGGCTCTCTCCTCCTCCTTAAGTACCGAAAGACACGCTTTCCATTATTCAATAAAAAGAGCTGGAGCGCTTGTTGAGACGGCCGTGGTGGCAAGACAAGACGAGTCGACTTTTTTGCTCTTCTGTTTGCTGACATTGACGTGCATACGAATTAATAGCGCAACCTGACATTTTAGTATTTACCTGCGATATATATCATGTCGCTATAATAGATAGCGGAATAGACTTTGACATTGGGCTTTTTGTCTCTGAGAAAGGAAAGAAATGTCACAGGTCATCCCGTCATACAAAAAACCGATAAAGAATTTTCCCCATCATCGGCAAAATACGACTATTCCCTTATTGAAAAAAACTCTTATAAATGATTCAGTTTATTTATTTTACGCCAACATGGTTTAAACAAAGCAGCAGAGTTAAGTCCGGAATGGGCACTCGGCACGCAGCCCACGTTTCTTTTATATTTACACAGGATGGGAAGGGTGCGTGCGAGAATTTCTGGCATTTTAGGAGAAGTAAGAAAGGAAAAAAAAGAAATAGCAAAATTCAAAATAGAATGGCAGAGTCACCCTAACCAGAAGCTTTGAAATTGTGCTGGCTAGCTTGGAGGATTCCCCTCCAGTTTCGGGTTTGCTCTGGTAGATGGTCTCGCATATTTTCCAATTTGACTTGTAAATCGAAGAAAGAAATGCTCCCAACTTTTCCCCTGGTTCTGGTTCTGGTCCTGTTGCCACTTCACTTTTTTAAGATTGTTGGCGGTTTGTGGTGACGGTAACGCGAGTGCATTTTCATTGTTGAAAAGTTCCTTTTTTCTTGAGGAGAGGATGCTTGTGGCAAGTGGCATACTATAAAAAAAGTGGCGAAGTGAGTGGGTGCCGATGAATTAACACAAAAGTCGATTCAGAAACAAAGCATTTCGTATTCATTTATACATAAGGCACCGTTTATGAATATTTTAAGGACCTTATGCACCCACACCAAAAATGATGCTGGAGTGGAACTCCCCGCGTACGAGAGTATAAAAAATACACTTCCCCGACTTTTTATGACTTTTACATATTCAATGAACAGCAATATTTTTCGTGTTTCGTGCCCGGCTCACAAAGATGACAGAAACAAATTCTCTGCATGTGCTCTGCATCTTTGATGAGCGCCGAGAAAAAGGCAAAAACTGAAG
>JAHZND010000382.1:0-14072 GCA_027744115.1 Acrocyrtus sp. NNG-2020
CCTTCCCAATTTCCCTAAAACTCCAGAGTCAATCCCCTCAATTGAGTTGAGGAACTTCCTGTCGTCCAACTTTTGGGGAATAGCAACGAGAAACTCGAGCACCCTGGAAAGCACTTCCCTCTCGGCAGGGTCGTCGTGTATTTTCGAGCAGACGTCAAGTAAGTCTTTAAAGATTAGGACGTAGTCGTTTATCCGCTGGAGCGGAAGTTTTAAGTGGTCCGTCAGCGACTTGCTATCCGAGATTCTATTGCTCACGCTGAGGTCCTACTCGGAAAAAAGCGGAAATAGAAAAGAGAAACTTGTTGAGCTGCAAACTGCAAGTCCCTAGCCAAAAAAAACTCAAAAAATCTGGAATCTACTGCTTTTTAATCCAAAAACCAGTAAAAATAATTTCTCTTTTTTTTTTTCGTTTGCGTTTGATCGTAAAGAACACTTAAAAATTTAGGAAAGCGACTCGATTGCAGATTATACTCTCGGTGGTGGAAGGAGACCACCTAAGTGGAGGCAAGGAAGGAAAAAAGAGCAAGCTAAAAATTTCCGGCTGCCCTGCAAACAGTGTGTGGAGTCACTTTCCACTTTCACGTAATGTGCAAAAACTCGACGAACGACAAGTTTAAAAATAAAATGCTTCGCTCATCTTCTCTCCTCTGCCTGCGCAAGGATAGCACTGCCAGCATTAGCACACACACAGACATTTTGCAGCAGCCTCCCTCTCCCTTTTGCAAAAATTTGGAGATATAGCGGAACTCCTCGCCTCTCCCTCCCTCTTCCTGCTCCTTCGTTTTTTCTTCTCCTTTTCTCCTCCTCTCTGTTTGCAGCCCATCCGTGCACAGTTTTGCAAAAATACTTGAAAATGGAATTGAGGAAGTAGTAAAAATGCAGATTTGACTCTGTGAGCATGTTCCTTTGAGGAGGACAGGAAGTGTGGAATAGTTTCAAGAACAGGAAAACACTGTTTTGTTGGCAGTGACCCAAATCGCCAAATTTAGTGGAGCGAGGGGCACAGAACAGAGAGCAGAGGGGAAAATCTTACTTCGTGACGGAGAAGCGCTATTGCTGGGGAGCCACAGCCATAGCGCCAGCAGATTATCGAGATGAATCGAGCTGTTTTACATTATATTGGATTCGGCTGCGGAATTTTTCTTATTATTTCCCGATTATGAAAACCTTTGAGGAGGACAGGAAGTGTGGAATAGTTTCAAGAACAGGAAAACACTGTTTTGTTGGCAGTGACCCAAATCGCCAAATTTAGTGGAGCGAGGGGCACAGAACAGAGCGCAGAGGGGAAAATCTCACTTCGTGACGCGCTATTGCTGGGGAGCCACACAGCCATAGCGCCAGCAGATTATCGAGATGAATCGAGCTGTTTTACATTATATTGGATTCGGCTGCGGAATTTTTCTTATTATTTCCCGATTATGAAATGAATGATATTGGATTATTTTTTTTGAGCTCTGAAATATGGCCAGCTTCACCTCCTGACAGAGCCACGGAGGAGGGAAGGAGAGAGTGTGGGTGTGAGGAGATGCCATATAAATGGGGAGCGTGCCACTATATCTCCGTCCCATCGTTTTGGAGCAGCAGCAGAAGCAACGGCTGAACCAGTTCAATTTTTATATTTACTCATTATCACTCAATCTGCATTTTCGCCAAGGAGTCTGATAAAAGGCATAAAAAAGAGATGAATGGTGGAGGCTGTGTAAGATGATGTGATTTTATGAATACGGCTAATTTACGCTCGCCACGAGTATGCAGATAAAGGTCAGCAAAATTTGCAACGCTGAGCAGAAAAGGCCGAATGTCTGAAAAGGAAGGAAGCCAGATGTGGCCTGTCTTTTGTCAATAATATGCAGGGACGTGTTTTCCTCTAAAACTGTCCAAACTTTCCCTACATCCGCTGGCGCTACTTAATTTGGCCATGAAGAGGATTTTTTATCCGTCGGATCTCTCTCTGGAAGACCTAGCATATCGCAGCTGGCTGATTTAGGAGGTGCCAGGCTCTGCACGGCTTGTGACTTCAATTTCAACTAAATAAAACAGCCGAAAAGGCCACTGCGCATAGTCTTGTCATGTGTCCTCATAACAAGCTTTATTATTTCTATTATTTCATATCTTTTTTTTTAGGAATTCGCACTATTATTATTTCCTTTTCGCATTGTTCCACATTTGAATATTTACGAGCTTATAGCGGCGCTAAATAGGGAATTAGGGAGGGCAGATGAGAATGAATTGGTTTCCCATTTTTCACCGACAGCACCCAGATAAATTGTTTACAGTTACTAATGGAAAAATTCTGTTTTCATGCCAGAAGCGCGGAGACATCATATGCTCTGCGGAAGTTCCACAGACTAAATATGAAATTGGACGGCTAACAGGACAAAAGGAGTGTTTTCGGCCGAGAAACAAGTGAGTTGGGAATGGGGCAATTTACCTCGTGCAAATTGACGAAATGTGAATGCTCTCGAGATGCTAAAATGCTATAGAGTGAGATGGTGATTGTGATGATGGCGGTGGCGTTAATCGCAGCGCTCAGTTTTGTAGACAACTACTGCACTTCCGTTTTATAGGCAGAGTTAAATGACCGTCACAGAATGAGGCTTCTCATTCCAACAACAAAGGGTAATTGAATGCAACAGGGGAGTATGGAGCATTGCTTTGTACGAAACGTGAAAGGAGAAGGGGAAGCTCGAGATATTACAATGCAAAAAAAGGTCGTCGCTTTTTGCTGCTTCTGTTTTTGTTTGCTTTTTCCTGTGCAGTCAATGAATTTTTCGGAGTGAAAGAAAAAAAATCCTGGTAAAAATTTGCTCTGAGCGATGAGAGCACAGGATAAATTAGCTTGTAAAAAATGTTTTCATTGCCTGGCTTAATGCTAATTGGCTGGTGGTGCGTATAAAAAAGCAGAAAGCTAAAAGTCTGGTGGGAGCCAGTGAGAGGGCAGAATGTACCCATAAAAATTGGGAAATGCACTCACCTCGATAAACTCCAGCAGGGCGGCGTCACTGTTGATGACTTCCTCGATTTTCAGGTGATCCTGGTAGTACCTCACGTGAGGCTCAAAGTCTCGCTCCTGCGCACAAGCACCATTCATTACGGGTGGGAATCACTTGACAATAGGAGGGGACATTTACTTTTGTGTGGCGTCCACTTTTTTTGGGGAAATTAGAGAGCGGGAAGCAAGGCAAAAAAATTATTGCTCTTCTTACCAATCTCAAGAAACTTTTTGCTATCATGACAGGATCATCCTGGTAGTAGCGGATTGCTTCCACGAGGGAGTTCTTGTGGAAAAGGTAGATTGCCTTGAAGTCCTCGAATAGCAGGTCACGGTAGTTGGCGAATTTTGCGGTGCCTTCGATCTCCTTGTAGTATGTGCCCATCACGAACTCCAGATCCCGAACGAACTCTTCCTCCGTTTCGATCAGCTCGTAGAGGATGAGACTACAACGAAGGGAGACAAACTTTTTGTTAGAAAATTATTTTTGCTGGAGGTAGCCCAAAGGGTGCCATAAAATGACTTACTCTCTCTCATTTTTCAGCACAAGCATGCTGTCAGCCAGCAACTCTTCTCCAGACTTGAGTACAATTTTCGCTCGTCTCTCTCCAGTACCGCCTCCACTTCTCTTCCGGAGCTGTCTTGCCAAGCTGAGCTTATGCTTGGCTGGTGTAGTGTCCAGCAGCTCCACCAGATTGCACAATACTGTCAAGGTCCAAGGATATCGCAGGTTCTTCAGTTTCTCCCAATCGCTGCCTCCTGCGTAGAAAATACAATCATTTTAGGATAGGAAGTGCTCCAAATGCCCTTTAACATTATCTGTCAACTTACTTAATAGTGGCGCCTTCTTCTATAGTAAATTTCTCTGACACTGAGTGAACTGAGCTGAACTCAATAACGGCTCCGCCGACCTCCTCCATCCCGTAGCTCTGCCTGACGACCCTCGTGGTGTGCGTCTGCGTTTGCATAACTTCCTCATCCATCATCAGTCCTGCTTGCGCACCTCCTCCAGTAGCGGTGCTGCTTGCCATTGACACTGCCTCTTCCGGCTACCAAAAATACATTTTTTTTGTTAAAAAATTTGCACAATCAGTAAATTTCACTGAATATTTTATAGTCAACACAAAAACAAAGGAAAAATTCTCGGTAGTGTGCAAAAACATTCGGGCGTGATTAAACAGGAGAAAGCAAAAAAACGGTAGCGACAGACGAACCAGTCATTATTTTATCAATCAGTGGTCACCTCACAAATGCCCCTGACATCGTCCCCAGACCCAACGCTACTCCCCCGCTCCCTCCCGTCTTCACCACTGCCTGCACTTCCTGCGCTGCTTCCAGCCCTCTTGCTGACACCCCCACTGCTGCTCTCATCCAACAGCACTTTAGTCACAACGTTACTTTTGTACAGTGCCTGACTGAACTCGGCAATCATTAACCTCCCAGGCTTCACTCGCCCCCATCATTCCCTTCAGAACAACCAACTGACAGAGAATGAAGCGGATGCTAGGATCCGAGAGCACTTTCCGCTTTGTCTCCTCGTCCGAATTGAGAACGCCCATGAGCTCCTCCACTACTAGCTCATTGCCCAATCTTTTGGCGAAAGCAATCACGTCAACGAGATCGCCCAACTCATGCTCCCTCACCCATTCCTTGACATTGTGGATGACCCTCTCGTCCACCCTCTTTTCGAACACAGCTTGCTCAAAGAGCACATTACAACAGAGAGGGAACTCCACAGGGACTATGCTCTCTACAAGTTTCTTCACATCCTCTACCTCAAACAGAATCGGATTCTCCATGTCAAATGTCTGCAGCTCAAACTCGCTACTGTCGTATATCTTATCACAAACGAACTTGAGCCCTTCTCCAGTTTCCACTATTTCGCTTGGATGGAACTCGCCATCTTCAAGGATACGTCCTGGTACAAATTTAAACGCTCCTCCAGTCTCATCTTCCATCACCAACTGTCCAGGAACGAATTTCTGGCTTCCTGCAATGTCCATCACCTGTCCAGGTATAAACTTCTTATCACCTGGAGTCACTTCAACGAGCTGTCCAGGAGTGAAGTGTCCGTCGACCATCCTTCCCGGAATAAACTTTTCGATTTCCTCTCCATCCTCATTTATTTTTATGACATGACCTGGCGTAAACTCCCCATCTATAACTTTTCCATACTCCAGCTTATCACCTCTCACGATGCCCTTCACCTGCTCCGGGCTGGTGTGGCAAAGGTCTTCAACAGTAGATCCGTCCAGTAGCAGGTACTTAGTGGTGGGAACAATTTGGTCCGTGAAGGTAACACAACTACTTACCGAGACGTCGTCGACTCCGCCCACAGTGAGCATTTCCACGTCAGGGACAACAAGACTCTTTTTCCTCCTCACTTCTTCCATTTTCCCCTGTACTAGTTTCACCTTCCCCTGATCTGGACTAATCTTCTCACTTGCCTTCATATGCTCCATTTCAGCCTTCTTCTCCTTTTCCTCGAATACCGATGTGAGCTGTGCAATTGAGCCGCGTCGCTTTCCCCCAACTTTCCTCTTCTTGAATACCTTCAGTCCTTGACCAGGAAGGCACTCTCCCTCCGCCCTCTTTCCAAAAATCAGGTTGTCTTCGGATACCTCACTGAGCACGTCCAGATCATATTCCTTTACCTTGTAGTTGTACTTGAAGCCAATTGTATGATTGCTTATCTGCACATCCGTGATAATTCCCTTACTCATTTGCATTTCAATTTCATCCGGAACCAGCAGCACCTTCGAGTCCAGCACGTAAAAGTACTTTTTGGAGCTCTTCGAGTTCGCAACGGGGGAGATGAACTGGTAGTGCTTGTACTTGAACAGTGACTTGCAAGTAATTTGGCATTTCGCAACGTGAGCCGAGTCCAGGTACGACTTGATCGGTACATAATTATGGTTCGGGTTGAAGTTGGAGGTGATCCGACAAGAGTTGGTCCTATACTTTTTCGCCTCCGCAGGGGATATTGGAGGGAGTATGGGAAAAAAGTGGTTCGTTTTAGGGAGACCCCTCGTATGCCCCGTGATCCGACAAAAATTCGACATTGTCCCAGCTTTCTCTTCACTCTCTTTCTCTCTCTCAGCTACCTCCTAATTTTTTTTATCAGTTACACTAAACTACTAAATAAAATTCTTTGCAACGGTTATCTCGCGCAGGTACCTACGCACACTTTTTACAACATATACGACAAGGTTTAAACAAAAAGTTACAAAAAATAGTAATAATCACAGGGTATATAGGACGCAGCCAGTGCAGATTTTTAAGGAACTAAATCACAAAAACAGAGAAAGTGCACGCACAACGTAAATTTTTTTTTACAGAGAAACACACTCGCAAAATCGAAACACTTTTTTAGGGAAAAATAAGGCTCAGGCCAGAGAAGAGATGCAGTGTGGATCGGAAACAGGAATCTAAATAGTTCCACGCAAGTGATTTTTAGAGAAAAATGGAAGATGATGCGTTTTTGACATGTAACAAAAGACGGTGTAGTACAAGTCGTAAAAAGATTGCATGACTGGTTCGATACATTTTATTTTTCGCCGTGCAAAAAAACGAAAAAAATGCATATATTGAAGGAAAAGTAGTCGCTTTTTCTTACCTTTACGTGTCTGATATGGGAAAAAATATGCTTATTCTCTCTGTGTCCTCCTCTTGTGTTTTTTCTTAGCTTTTTGGCTTAAGTTGTTGCTTTTGAAAATTAAATGATTTTTTTTTTCGTTACGTGGTGAGTGTGAATATTCGTGTGTATGAATGTAAGAAGAGGTGTAGAGAGGGTCTCCACTTACACGGAATGACTAGTATTTCGCTGAACACCAGAGGAATTTTTTTAGGAAGGGATTTTTATTTTTTCAGACCAAGCTCTCACTGCCGTCCTTCTCGTTTCAAAAGCCAAAAATAGAAAATCTTTCTGTTTCTCGCTTCTTCTTCTGGCGTCGCCGTTTTTTGTTTTTTTGGAGGTGAGAGAGTGGGTCCGTGTACTGGGAAATGCACTCTGGGAAAGCCTAAAAAACGACAAACTTTTCATTCAAGTTGCATATGCGCACAAAAAATATAGTATACCTTGCTATGTAAGATAGGACTAAAAGAAGCAGCAAGCTCGAAGTTCTCGAGCTTCGCTCATCTTCAGAACCAGGAAACGAATGTTATGTCCTTTTCATAGAAATCACATCTGGTTTCTTTCGTGTTTTTGCGAGGAAATTGACGTGCATAAAAAATAATTCTTTATTGGGGAAAACTTTAGTGAGGATGAAGGATGGAGATGTAAATTAGATTTAGACTCGGATTTCCAATTTTCTCCAAATTTATCCCTGTATAAAAAAAATCAAAACGCCTCCGCCAAACTTTTTATTAAAAAGTCGGCTGCTCTGCAATCTGAACGGAGAGCCAAATTCCCACCTTTCTTCGATTCATTACAAAAATTCATTTTTCCGAAAAGTGACGCATATTATATTTTTATAAGGACTTTTCCTCGGATTATCAGATCAAGATCAGTAAACTAAACGAGAAAAAAATTGTGTATTAGCATGGGTGGGTTATTATTGGGAAGAGGGAGGGGAAATTGGATCAAGACTATATGTTCCGATGAAGGTCGGTTTCTTGAAACTTGAACGGTATATTGCATTTCAGTATTAAAAAAAATCACGGAATGAGTCAACTACTGTCGCATAAATTTTTTTTAGCAAGTTCTCGGAGCAAGGATGGCAAAGGAGGTTCATGCTAAAATGGTATTACTGATTACCGATGTGATATGTTACTCAAGTTTGTTTACACTTGTGCGTAGCATACGTAAGCACCGTTTTTTTATGTCCTGTCGAGGTCCAACTCGTGTGTGAAGCATTCCTCCTACTCATATACTGCCTCATTTTATGGGTGTCGTAAAATGACTTCATATGCCTTGTGTCAGTCACATGAAAAACTTTTATGGAAAATGGCTATTTACGCTGCACTGCGCATTTTTGGGAGTAAATTCTGCAAAAACAAAGTACTTCCTGTGCGAGCTGAGTTCCAAACTATTAGGAAAACGAAAACTCAGTTGAGGAGCTGCGATTTTACATGCAATTAGGAAACCATAAAAGTTGGAATGCCAAAGTAAACTTTTCAACTGGGGGATCCTGAGAATGGAGCTGATTAAGTTTGAGTAGAAATAGGAACGTGTCGGTAATTGTAATGGGAGATGATAGTGAAATCTGAAGGAATGATTTTCTTAATGACTGCATAATTAGCTGTTACCTGTTAATTACCTGCAGACTGCGACGAAATAATAACAGGAAATATGTACTCAGGAGTATCTGAGCGCGTCAGTTTATAGGATCCATTAGCAAATAGTACAAAAGTAAATGCTCGTATGCTTGTAGGCTTTGCTGTTTGATGACGAATCTGCGATTAGGTCATAGGCCATTTTTAGACCAATCTGCAATCTAGGTACATAAAGTCGCAGATTAAACACTTACTTAGCATTAGTAAGCGAGGATTTAGGAGATGGAAAATTTTTTAAATTCAATTTGTAATAATTAAATCAAAATAAAAACCAAATCGATTTGGTAAATTCAGGAACAGAATCTCAAAACAAGCCTATTAGTACAACAAAGCTAAAAAAAGAGACGAGTTGGCTCATTGCAAATTTTTCGTGATGAGCTGAGCTCACCCACGGAGGAACAAGAATGCATTATATAAGGAAGTTGTACTTGTAAATATACAGCTGCTGCTTTCGTTTTGCTGTCAAAATTGCGGCACATCCAACCTGTACGCTTGGCTTGGTCATCGTATCACCAAATTACTCACTCCTCTATAGTTCTATACCATATTGCTCAAAATCATGTAGAGAAGAGGTACTAGACGTGTAGCTGTAGTAGACGTAAGAAAGACCTACAGGCAGTCTGTGGAGTGGATTGTGGATCCTTCAACAAGAGCTGCTTGCCCATTGTTTTGATCAGTTTCTTGCCATATGTTCATAACGTCACTTACTGTAAGGGATACATTTATTTTTTAACTTTCAAAATGTCCGAAGACATTCCATCTTTAAAGGCTAGGATTGCCGACTTGGAGAACCAAGTGCAAACGCTGAAAAATGAAGGGGGAGCGGGTCGCGTCAAGATTGATAGGATGTCGGCTGAGGTCAAGGATACGAATCCTTACAGGTAAGATACTGGTTTACAGTAATGGATGGTAGTGGTGTAGCTAATGGAGTGATGGAGTAGGTAATTAAATAGAAAGATGATGCTAATTTCAGTTTGTCATTGTTAAAATAGCCGGCTGATGGCTTTGCAAAAGATGGGAATCGTCCAGAACTACGAGGCCATCCGGTCCTTCACAGTGGCAGTGGTGGGGGTTGGAGGAGTCGGCTCTGTGACTGCTGAAATGCTGACCCGTTGTGGAATAGGGAAGCTCATCCTTTTCGACTATGATTCCGTAGAATTAGCCAACATGAATCGTCTCTTTTTCCAGCCACATCAAGCAGGCTTATCGAAAGTAGAAGCGGCTCGCTCCACCCTCGCATTTATCAATCCCGATGTTCAGTTTGAAACGCACAATTACAACATCACTGTAACAGACAGTTACGACAAGTTTACAGAAACGTTGCGAACAGGCTCCCTCACTAACTGAAAACTGTGATGATGGAAGTTGCATTACGCGTCAGAAGGAATATCAAGAGTATTTAAAAAATAATCCTATTGTGAAGGAGGCGGAAGTAGAGGAAGTTCAAGTAGTTCACGAGGATAATGATTGGGGCATTAGTCTAGTGGATGAAAGTAATGTGGTGCTAACTGCAGAAGAAATTAAGCTGAAGGCAGCTGGCTTAAAAACAAGAATTCCAGTTTGCTGAGAAGCCTATGAGAGGGGAGGGTGATGTTCCAGAGGTTGTTGATGATTCAATCGATTTGGAGGATTTGATGGGGCAGTTGAAAAAATTGTGAATTTATCAGTTTATGTGAATTTACTTTATACAAAATATATTTTTGGGCATTGGAAATTGTTGACGCTATATATGCTCTGGTGGAAAGATAAAAACAGTAGCATCAACATTTTTTTGGGTTTGTTCTGCTAACATTCATATTTTAATTATTTAATTTGTAAAAATTTATACAAAAAATGTTAATAAATGTTAAATTGAACTGGCGTGAAAAGTACTGTATCCTGTATTAGTTATTATTGATGTAGTAGTAGTGTACGTTTTCAGCAACTCAGCAGGCGCAAGGTTCTTGAGAGTCTCCTCCAGATTGTTCAGTAGAGTCTGTGAGCTGGAAGGGGAGCTCATCGTGTAGAACTGCGTTCCTCGCCAGTTCATACCGGGCTCGGGATGCATTCTTTATTTGGCGAGAAATGTCTTGGAACATTTGGGAAACACCTTGATTTGTTTTACAGGACGTTATGTACATTTGGGTGACCACGCTGGTTTGCTCACTGCAACAACAAAATGGATGCATAAAGTAATTAGTACTTCTTACAAGCTAAGGCGAGGTGATCTGAAAACGAATTTTTTTAAACGTTGAGAACGTTTCGTAGACTTGAATCTTACTAACCAAAATTGTTCCATGTCTCGTATACTGACGTGGTCATATTCCCTTACAGACGACAATGATCCGCTGCTGCTCTCATCACCATGGAACTGGAGGGAAACACCTTGATTTGTTTTACAGGACGTTATGTACATTTGGGTGACCACGCTGGTTTGCTCACTGCAACAACAAAATAAATGCATAAAGTATTTAATTAGTACTTCTTACAAGCTGAGGTTATCTGAAAACGTATTTTTGTAAACGCTGAGAACGTTTCGTAGACTTGAATCTACTAACCAAAATTGTTCCATGTCTCGTATACTGACGTGGTCATATTCCCTTACAGACGACAATGATCCGCTGCTGCTCTCATCGCCATGGAACTGGTCATCATCTACCAAGTCGACCTTATTTCCGCAAAGGAATACTTTGCAGTTCTCAGCGTAGCTGGCAACTTCTAGCAAATGTTG
The DNA here is from genome assembly GCA_027744115.1 of Acrocyrtus sp. NNG-2020. Classification (NCBI taxonomy): domain Eukaryota; kingdom Metazoa; phylum Arthropoda; class Collembola; order Entomobryomorpha; family Entomobryidae; genus Acrocyrtus; species Acrocyrtus sp. NNG-2020. The sequence continues at coordinate 10,977 of JAHZND010000382.1, forward strand.
AGCAAGGGAGTGAAAGGTGTCGGGGTTGCTAAGATCGAAAACGAGAATGGCAGCTTCCGCAAATTTGTAATAAGAGGAAGTAATTGACGCTACTCGTTCCATTCCTCCAGTGTCCCACAGTTGAATCTGCGTTTTGTGTAAGAAATATCTTTTGGTTACAGTAATTTTGCGCTTCCTCCAACTCGAGGGAACTTAATTTTTGTATTGCTCCGTTAAGTACCTTAACCACATCGCTTTGTTCTTCATGGGGAAAAGTTCGAGTGTAAAAATCTAAACCAAGGGTGGACTTCCTGTCTGTTGCAGTCGTAAAGGTATCATTTGTGAAACGTCTAAAAAGGGACGTTTTTCCTACTCCAAAGTCCCCAAGGAGGATTACTTTCTGTTCGGGAACTCGCTGCTGAGGGGGTTTTGAAGATGTAGCCAACGCTTCCATTGTCTTGTTTACCACATTCCACAACGATCAAGGCAAAACCGGAGAAGATGAAGAGAGCTAGGTTAGGTCTGCAGAAAATTAATTTATAAAAAGAACCCACGTTCCAAAACAATTACCAAGAACCTATAGTATACCCCAAAAAATTAAAAAACAGATCTCAAGGTCAATATGTCTTCACAACTCTAATACATAATAACTTTTCAATCGAACTTTTGTCACAGGTTAGTTCACACAACCACGGTTTCAATGACACAACTTGAAACTCTTCTCAAAGAGTACTCCTACTGACTAGAAGACATTGAAAATGAGATTTTTTTAGGAAGAAACGGCGTGGGCTGGAACGCCCATCTGGTAGTTTGGAGCACAATAGGAAGTGCTTTTACTTCTCTGTCATCTGTTGTCTGGAGCCAGAAGGAAACACAGGACCGAAAAAAGGTAAAGTTCCAAAATGAGGAACTTAACCATCACTTAAATAGTCCACTTTTTCCTGAACTGAACTGTTTTGGAATGAGCAGGATACAAAACAACTGTTCCCTTAAAAATGCATGTGTGATGCAAGGCCATATGTAGCTGCGCAGCCAACAGTAGGAATATAGCTGGTTTAGTAGCAGCTCGTCTTGCAGTTTTTCCAGCGAGTGTAGTCTGTAGTGTACAGTACTACTGGAAAGTAGTAAGTGAATTAAAGTGTGGGTGGACATTAGTCTCCACTTCCACTTCCATCCTGGAACTTCCTCCATTTCCATATGTAGCGTTTCCGTTTCCATTCCACCTCGCCGAAACGAGCACAGTTTCTTAGGCATCCTCATCTCAATCTATCTGCGTCACACATGCTGTGCGCTTGCTGTGGCTGTGTGCACCTGCACAAATAAGAAGAGTAAAAAGTACAGGAAAAAGCAGACTGCAGGACCTGTCATCGCCACCAATATGATTCCCTTTGCCGTATTTGAAGCAACTCATCAGCTGGTAAAAGCTCATCGGTGAGCACAAGTTTGCATACAAGTTCATATGAATTAATGAATTTTGTAAGTTAAAGTTGTAATTTTTTCTGTTATCATGAAGTTTGCTAGGCTGCAAGACGAGAAGAATTTAGTAAACTTGGGGAGTTAGGAGTTGGGAACTTTCATTGAAGTGCTATCATCTACAAATTGGTATCATCGAAGCTAAGATTGTTTGTTCATAGCGGAGCGTGTAGAAGTGTCAAACTGACGTACGTTTAGCTACAAAGATACATAAATGATTAGTAGTTTAGTCATACAAAATAACAAAAAATCAATCTCTAACACTTTTATTTGAATTGGACGTATTATACAGTTATTGCCAAAAGCCGGTCTTTCAACTTTGAATCTAAAGCACACTCTTTTAGAGATTTGTCCCATGCGCCTCTATTTTACTAACTACCAACGGTATCGACGACGCACATTTTTACCTTCTTCTTTACTCTTTGTGGCGCACTACTGAAAACGGGATATTGGTATTTAAATGGGTAAGCAGTAAGCACAAAGGATCTGTTTAGAATTAGTTTTGCGACTTGCAAAAGCTAAGGTATAATCTTAAAGCACGTTCTTCTTAATTCTTATGTTTCTGTTCTAACTTCAAAAAACTATAACATTTTCACTTTACTAAAGGCTGTCATATTCAATGAACAACAGCAACAAGGAAAAAAGCGTTTTATACGTTAAATACATTAACATTGCGCAACGGCTTATTAAAAAATAATTATAGCTCGCATGAATAGAGTTCCTTATTTATTGTTTTTTCCTTGATGCTTTTATTCATTAGCTTCAGGCTACAAAAGTAGCTATTTTCTATTGATTTGCTCACTCTGTGCTGGCTATCAGTTTGATTTCAAAATATTATTTTGTAAAAATGTTTAAAACTCTGTGCTTAATTTTCTTGGAAATGATTTTTCCAGCCCAAAACAACATTTCTCGATCACTGTCATCGGTGAGGTCTTCTTCTCCTGGCCAATCGGGAAATTTCACTGTTTCAGTTCCAAAGCCAGCTGGACCTTTGAAGTTATTTGGAATCGGAATGTTCGCCAGATTATCCTTCTATCCTACACTTTTCTACAATGTACTAATGGCTCGAGTTAGCCAGCGACATTGGTATGATCGAGTTGACCAAAATGTTATCTTAGGTGCCCTTCCATTTCGCGGAATGGCGAATAGTCTTAAGAAGCAAGAACATGTCCAAGGAATTATTTCCATGAATGAAAATTATGAATTGTGGTTATTCTCCCATAATACGGGTGGCTGGGCGAAGAATGGTATTCAGTTCTTGCAACTTCCGACCCGGGACATTTTTGAGGCTCCTTGCCAGACTAAACTCCGTCAAGGGGTAGAATTCATTAATGAGGTTTGCTTCGGAAATGGAAGCACCAATGGTGCTACTGTTTATGTACATTGCAAGGCAGGAAGGACTCGAAGTGCAACGTTGGTCGCATGTTATCTTATGCAGGTGATTACTTAAAACGAAATAGTTATTTAAAATACATTGTTCCCAAAATGCAGGATTATGTCCGATTATAAATTTTCAATATATAATAATTACATTAAACTAAATCAGTTTTATATAATGTTCACTTTTAGAAAAATAACTGGACTCCCGTTCAAGCTGTTGAGCACATGTACTCATGCAGACCACACGTGCTCCTTGGTCCTAAG
>JAHZND010000383.1:0-17302 GCA_027744115.1 Acrocyrtus sp. NNG-2020
CTTTCTAAAAGATGTACTATAGGTGACCTTAAAGAACTTACTTTTGGTGTGCTTTAAAGAGCTTTGTCCCTAGCGAAAAAAAATTCTAGTAGAGGATAGAACATGGGGATGGGGAATGATGATATTATTTTTTCCTTAGCTGGTGTGCAAACTTGAATGTCACTGTATTAACCTTAGTGTTGGTGGCTGCTGGAGATGACACCAAAGAAGAAGTGGCACAGGGCACACAATGCTCGACTATGAAGTCTTGGAGATTGGGGTGAAAACGACAGAGGAATGCCTGCCTTTGTCCGTGGAACATAAAAGTAGTTATTTTGACTCTTGCTGGAGATAAAAGGGAAAAAATGGTTAATAATGCAGGGGTGCACATCGCTTATATATAGAAATGCCTTCCATACATTTATTTTTTTCCAGCTTGATTTGATTTAGCAGTTTATTCGTCCTTTTCATCAAAAAACTATTTTATTTGATGTTGCCCCTAAATTATTTTTTCCCGGGATGCAAAAGAAATGTACAAAACGGGTTGAGGCAGGATGCAGTATTGCATAAAGCATAAGTGAAAGTTGGCGCAGTAGGGGATCCTGTAAAGATAGCGGTATAACATGGAAGCTTATTATAATGGGTATGCTATTTGCTGTTGAACTTGCTCACATCTTTCATTCTCCGCAATATTTCCAACAATCTGTAAGTGAATTGTCTCCGAGTGACGTTTGGTGACTGAAGAAGGGGTTTGTCGGATTCAGTGCGGATACGTTTTTTACTGCAAGTTCAAAGTTACAGTGTATCAAATAGCTTCCGTTTGCGCTCCTGCTGATTTAAGGGATTTGGAGTGTGCACCCCAACAAAAAATATATATTTTAGAAGTACAAACTCCAACTGTAAGAAACTCATAAATAATGAAGAATTCAACTCTTTGATGCATGTTGATCCCATTTGGCTTAGAGTGACCAGGAATGGAAGAAAAATTACAAAGCATGGGTGATATCGTGCTTACAAAAATGTACATAGCCAGAAATTCAATCGAAGTCGGCAGACTGAGCTGTTCGTACTTTTGTTCGACCAACAGCTTAAAGTCAATTCTTGGAGGGCAGAGCGTTAAATTAAGTTTACAGCAAGAAATACTGGAAACTGTTGAATTTAAATTTCTTCTTAAACTTACCGCACATATTGTACGCATCAGTTTTTAGTACAAAAGCTATAATGCCAGCAGCAAAAGAAAAACGTACTTCGCTTTATTATTTATTGTATTGTGGATCCTACTTAGAATACTGCTGTACAAATATTGATGAACTTTGTAAGTAAATTGCTCTTTACATTTACTTTCCCATCTTCCTTCACTGGTAGTAATAGAAGTTAATGAATACTTGACATGCTGAAAGATCTTTTCGCTTTCACCATCATTTCCCTGAATGCTTTCCATTTGCAAGATACATGCAAGCGTAATTGCAGATTGGTTTTTATGCGATTCTAGTGAAAGAAATATCTTCTTGTTAAGACAAAAAAGGGGCGTGAAAAAGTGGGATCGCAATTACTACTCATTAGAAGTAAGTAGCGGCGTAATGCACAATTTATGGGTAAATACATCGTGAGGAAGGGTCAATAAAAGTGTAATAAATCTGAATCCTTCTAAATGCCTACGATAAGGAAGGTGAGAGCATAAAGGAATCTCATAGAGTATTGTGTGATGACCATTTGAATTTTTTCTACGTGGACTAAATTCCTAAGTCATTCTATAAAAAATTTCCTAGTCTAAATCTTTCCATTTTGAAAGACTACGGAGCGGGTTTTAATGTACTCTGAATTTTCGTGGTATTTAGTGAGACTCCGTATACATAGAATTAAAATGACAGCTTTCTTTTGCACTTCTAGGAATATGTAATGCTAAAGCAATTTACGGAAATTAAATGGAAGCAGAAAATTTTGTTGAAGGAAGCAATGAAATTATGCGAGTTCATCATAATGTAATGCGTTCTAAAGTTGTGCCGTTTTTGGCTTCATCAGGTAAATGTGTTTTGATGCCTCTGGCTATTCTCAAGAAGGTCTTGTAAGGAAAAATAATGAAGAGAAAATTCTCAGGTAGCAAAAAGCACACGTTTTGGATAAAAACATGTAAAACATCATTATATTTAATAATAATTAAATTGGCAGGAAGTTCATCGTTACATAAATTTCTACTTTCCAGTACTGTAAAGAAGTTCCGACGTTCCATCAAAATTCATTTAAGTACTTTACTTTCCTTCTCCTCACTGAGAAGTTCACAGTGAAGATCGTAAGTACGAAAATGAAAATATTCCCAAATTCAAGAGTGGTGTGCTTTCTAGTTTCTTCCACAACATACATTAACTTTAATTTTAAAAGACATTAGTAGCACAAGTTGTGATTTCGAGCTTTTCTAGTACTTTTCTACAATGTGAGCAAATATATACGTCTGAATTATTAAAATCACATATAACTACAGTACGCTGGCCAATTGGCAACAACTCGAGCCATTTCCAGTGGTAATTTTTCAAAAGCTAATTTGTAAAAGTGAAAGGAGAAAGCATCAAGAAAAGCTGTTCGGTGGCAGTTTCTTTACATCGTTACCCTTGAATAGTCAAAACATGGGCTGCTTACTTCAAAAGTGAAAGCTGCAAAAGGATCTTATGCATGAACTGCGTTAAATGGGAATAGCATGGAATATAGCAATAAACATGCTTTTCACTCTGCTCACATTCGTTCATAACTAGCTACTCAACATCAACTATCAACATCCTCTGACTGTTCCACTTTATGTAACCTATCAGCGTCTAAATTTACATACGACACTAAAAAAAAGTCTTTGCTTTCATCCCGCGTTGTGGAGTACCTCATCCACTTAGCAAAGGTGGTACATTCCCACCCAATAACATCATTTTCATGCCTAAAGTATATGCTGCTTACTTTTCTCCTTTCACAGAGGAGAGCAGAATAGCTTACTCGTCGTTGTTACTCTTTGCAAGCGTCTTACAAAGCAAAAGATTCACTGCAGTGATCAAACCCACTGTGCCTTTTTGCCTCGTGCACCTCTTTAAAAATCGTTGAAGTCAAAAATATATCCATTGCATGCAAGTAAATCATTTGTGCAAACAATTTTACGCATTAAAACATGGTTCACGGATTATTTTTAGATGACATTCATACACGTCAGCAGCAACAGCTTGGGGAAAAAGAAGTAACTGCTACAGAGCTTTCTACATTATCACTTTCTTCGCAGCACTATATATGCATATATCTCATACGGACACTTAAACGAACTGTTCTCAATGTACAGCCGAGTTTTTTTATAGAATGGAATCGATTTTAAGAAAAAATGTTTAATGTGCTAATAGCAAGTACTATAAGTTATAATTTAATGGTTCGTGTTTGCAAAAAAAATTTGGTGAAAGGTCTGTATAAGCAGGAGCATTATTATGAGACTATCTTTTCGCCATTTTCTACCACCACACAGCACAATGCAATAGAAGAGGGCATTATCCTGGTCCTTATTATATAATTTATGTGATTTTATATAGTTTGTAAAATGACACTAAATGCCTCTTAAGCTTGCCATTTATGTTGGCTACGCACAGTGAAGTATGTGAGAGTGGAGAGTGAGGAGCAACAATAAAAAAGGGAAGATATATATGTGCTCGTTTCACATACACCTTTTTCATAGATAGGTATATACATCTGAATACTACACGGCAGTATTTGTGGATGGATGGGTGCTTGTTGCTTTGTATGGAGTTTTGTCGTTTATGACGAAGAGAGAAATAGATCTGGCTAAGAGATGAAGACGATACGACGTCGGTCATGATGATGATGGCGATGGAATTGAAGGAAAAAATAAAATGCTTGAAATGGCAGTGGGAAAAAGGGAAAGTGGAGAGAGTTTGAAACGGATAAGGATTGTGAGGGGAAAGTGGTAGTGGTGGCAAGAAGAGGGAGTGAAGTCGGGGAGTAGTTTTAAAGAGTGGAGTATATTGCCGTATTATACGGTGGAAATTCATTTTATGACAGGATTGCGTACCTCATTTTAGTGTCATTTCAGAAAAGATACTCTTTGTAACGCGGTTGTTGTTGCCGCATGAATGCGACTCTAGCGAAGATACCTACGTAAGGTTGCCATAAACATGATCTTTAGCTGGCTGAAAAGTCTGCAGTTTACTGGCTGTTGTTTATGAGATGATATATCCTACCCGAAATAGTATAAAATAGATTTTTAAAAAACGGAAAAATAGTTAACTGATTTTCAGAAATCTAGTCAAATTTGGGGGTGGAAAATGAAGAATAATTGCAGCTGCAGTTATCTTAAGTTCGATACTAGTGCTATGTTTTTAAAAGAAACTTTTGAAAACAAATTTTCTAGAAAGTACTGCAGTACAGGGAAAGAAAATCTACAACAGTTTAAGAGGGTAACACCAAGGTATTTGTTTGTATTGTATGGAAAAATAGTGTTGCGGCTAAAAGCAATACAGAGCCCGCAGACACACCTCAAGCAAAAAAAAGACGTGCATGCCTTTCTTTTTCTCTTTTACCTGAACCGAACCTATTTCATCTTTTTTTGTTTTCCTTCACTTCCCACAGCCACATGGGAATTATTCGCTTCTCAAAAAGTAAAAAAAAGTGAAAGAAAGGGAAAAACAAAAGGAGAAAAGGCTTCACTCGACCACTTTAAAAAATAGAAATTTCTTCTCACGAAGAGTAACGGTATACCGCTAAACGCTCTCAAACTCTCTTAAGGACAGTGGGCCTGCCATGTCCGTGCAATGCGGACATTTTACCTGAACCGAACCTATTTCATCTTTTTTTGTTTTCCTTCACTTCCCACAGCCACATGGGAATTATTCGCTTCTCAAAAAGTAAAAAAAAAGTGAAAGAAAGGGAAAAACAAAAGGAGAAAAGGCTTCACTCGACCACTTTGAAAAATAGAAATTTCTTCTCACGAAGAGTAACGGTATACCGCTAAACGCTCTCAAACTCTCTTAAGGACAGTGGGCCTGCCATGTCCGTGCAATGCAGACGGGTTGTACTCCACAACGGCACGGCTTAAGTAAGTAGAAAGTAAAAAAAAGTAGAAACCGGTGTTTTGAGAGGGGCTGTATGAAAAATTATATCTATATTTTAAAATGTCGATATTTTTTTCCAGAAAAAAGACCAAGACCAAGCATGTCTGAGCTTATGGCAAAAGGTGTAATATCTTTTGTGTACAATGACAACGGCACCATTATATGCGCAAGTGTGCTTGTGTTTATTTCAAGTTTTCGATCCCTCGTGTATAAATATTTTATAGGGAGGCTCACATATAACTTTCCCCTTCCTTTCTATCCCTCTCTCACTCTCTCTCTCTTACACAAAACAAACAGAAAATCGTTTTTCGCAAATTATGTGCTCTTTCAAGAAACTATTTTTGTGATGCTTTCAAAAAAGAGAACAGCCAAGTAAGGGAGACCGATGAAGGAAAAAAGTGAATGTAAAGTAAAATCCTCTCGAGAATAAAACCACGCCTGTATTTCAGAGTAAAGTTTTTCGTTTTTTTTCCTTTAAACAACGAAAAAAAGGAACCAGACAAAAATCTACACCGAAATCTGCCTATTCCTTTCCGTGAGGTATACACAACACACAACCGTGTAATTTTTGTCCACTTAAATAATTCACTAAGCTAGAGTGAAGCGTATAATATCTAAATGCGGTGCAGTGGTTTCTTCATTGCTCAATAAAAAATGCATCACGACTCACAAGCATAAACCTGTTGTGTCCTCTTCGACTACACAGCATATCCATTACGTCCTTTTTTTTAAAAAAAAGGTTCATCCTATCCTGCCTCCTCTACAAAAAAATTTATATGGCGTAGGAGTGGAATGGTAGTAAAATAACACTTTCTTTATTAGGGGAAAGCGAAAAGAATACATAATGCCTTTGGTACTTTCTTCCCACTTTACGGCTCCCCCGCTTACGTGCACACTTTACGTACTTTCCTCGTAAACTATCATTGTAAGCTAGGTGGAGGACAACCCCGGCAATCAAGCTAATTAAAAGTGGCGGACTGCCTGAGAAATTGGAGTGGGAGCGGAGAAAAGGCACACTAAACTAGGGAGGAGACGACGGTTGCAATACCTTCAAAAATAATAATTATCACTATCAGTATAGACGATTATTCTACTGGATTCGTGTGCTTATGCATGGGTGAAAGCATCGTGAATTATTAGTGCTACTACTACTGGTCTGGTCGCTTCATATCCAGAGCTAGTCTGTGGATCTCCTTCGTTTCTGCCATTAGTGGCTATCCAATATGGCACGGTTTTTTGTAAAAGTGGATAACAGTTACATTCTGTTATTGCGACGTACGCTCGTATATCTTTCTGATAAAATGTATGTGTTCACCCTTCGTTTATTCCCACTATCTTAAGGGAAGGCGACAAAAAAGACAGTTGTATACCACACGGGGATGGGCTCAATAATTTCGCCGTAAATATACCGCCGTGTCCACGAAGTAGGATATTGACATTGATTAATACTCTGAATATTCGGGGCTGGGTACACACTTGTCTAGTGTTTTACACCTGTTCGGGTATGTTAGGGGTATGTATGAGTGCCGAAAATTAGTCACTTTTAGGCGCTTCTGGTGTTAAGCAGAAGCACTGTTTTCTGTTCAAAGTTTCTAAATGGAAAGACTGTTACCAGTTAGCAGTCAGGTTCGCGTTTTACAGTAATTATCGTGTAAAATATTATTATTACTATTTTAGTTTTATTGCTCTCTAACTGAATTTGGTCTTTGAAAAAAGAAAAATTACCCTTTTGAGATTACTTGATAGGCAGGAAAGTACATTATTCGTATCTGAAATGAATTACCTGTGCACCTAAATTATTTCATGTTAGAAGGTTAAGTTGTATTTAGCTAAAACTACAACGATCCAATATCAACTTGTAAGACTTCTGAGGCATGCCTGATTGCGAACAGTATATGTAAATTAATTTGAAATTGCAAATCGGCAGAGCAGGCACGTTCAGTTCTCATTATCCTGCAATTTTTACGTAGTATTCTGCACATAGCTAAAATGTACAAAAACTTCCTAAAAGTTTGTTTGAAACCAAGTTTGAAATAAAAAATTGAGGATATTGGCAAATGCGTCTCAAAAATATAGCCAAAATTACTGTAAAAGTCTGAAAAATTCAGACTTTTTTAAAGCATCGCCAAGAATGTAAACTGTGCACCTTGAACAGCACACAAGTCCGTCATGTAAGATAAACTTGAATCTACTTCCTGTTTCCTTTTTAGTGCTCCCTTTACCTCCCCATTTAATACTGCGATCATGCGATATTATCTCGAAAAAAATGTTTTTCATCATTATCAGATCCTCGTTCTACTCCTGTTGCACCCTACCCGTAACTCACGGAAGTCGAGAAAAGGAAAATTGACACGCTACACATCATCGGAATGACTTTTAGTTGCAAAAATACTACAACTACGATTTCTCTTCTTAGCATTCGTTGGTGCCTTTGCATGTTACACCCAACACTCTGCCAACAGTGTCATTATTCATGTTATCTTGTTATAAGTCTTTCCTAGTGAGAACAGCTCACCTTTCTCTCCGTTTTTTTCTGTTTATTTTGATGATGACGATGATACTACGAATACGAAGTGTACGGTAACAACAGAAAAAATGCCTACTTTTTGCTGTTTGCTCCTCTAGTTACAGATCGCTACACCCCTATAACATTATCACGATAGGTAAAGCTATAAACCTTTCCGTTTTTTCACCCAAAGAGAACTTTTCTCCTGTACATTTCAAGGTACATTATTTCTGTGATGTGAGATGTGATGATGATATGTTTATGCTTGTTGCATATTACTCTGTTGCTATTTGTTAAAAATGGAATAATATTATTAACGCTCACCGGAGAATATAGAGGAGAGGAGGAGAAGCGCCATTCTTTGGTGGTGTATACCCTTACCTAATAAAAAAGTGGGGATGGGTGGTTAAACAAGAAAATTATATGTAGATGAGAAGTAAAAAAAATGAAAATGAAAGTTTGCTTGTTGTTCGCTAGGAAATCCCCTAATATACAAAATACATATATGTCTAGAAGTAAATGAGCAATGCTTCAAAAAAGATATTTTTTTTGCTTTTCCTTATTCCTCTCCAAATAGTAATTTTGAGAGTGACTGATAAAAAATACGTATATTTACGTGGTTCGTGTTCACCAAATAAAAAAAATGTCTGCCGAAAACCCGCCCGGTGGTAATATTGTTGTGGGGAGGTGAAACGTACATTGTTTTATTGAGAAAGTGGGCGCATGAATGAAAAAAACATATATATATGGAGGGAGAGTCTGCCGTTCTCCTCCGTCAGAATAATATGCAGCACCCGCATGACCAGAAAAAAATGACGTTGGAAATTATTCCCATCTCATGCACGCCTTTTTTATTCTCCACTTTTTTTATCCAGGAGAAATTATACATATATGTATGCACACACACGAGTGTGTTTACATTAGGAGACAAAAATGTAATATCCACCTCGTTTTTACTTCTATTGAATGTTGTGCAATGCAACTGTCATGTTCTGCTCATCCATCACATTCGATATCGGAAAGGAGAGTGGCAAGATTCGCCCTCAGTGTGCTAAGGGAGCTTTATGCGTGTAAGCTTTATGGGGAAAGTGTGGAATGTTTATATATGCGAATGTTATTACGCCTGGTGACTGATGTCCGGAATGAAATGAAGAGGAAATGAGTCGTGCATCAGTGTGCTTTTGTAAAGGGAAAGTTAGTGTAAAAAAATTGTATAGTTGGGCAAACGACACAACTGGAATTAAGTAATGGGATGTGATTATGCGATGCGAAATATATAATAAAAAGTGGACCTTTTCTGCTAATGAAATTATTACTTTTAGAATGAAGTCCCATCAGCATACTTAAGCTCTTGTAGGATGAAGAGTGATTTTGAGCTGATGTGCCTGAGCCTTTTTATATAGCATTTTTGGATAAAGAAAAATTGAAAGAAAATGTATTTTTTTAAAGGAGGGAAGGGAAAGATTATTTTTCAATTTTAAATCCAAGGCTGTGTTTCGGCTGCTCAAGAATGTGGATATGAAAAAAAATGGAATCATGATATGGCACGGATAGACGGAAATAAAAAAAAGAGGATAAAGGTAGAGAGGAAGAGAGAGCAGAGCCTTTTTTCTTTCGTATTGTTTATCACAAGTGCTATCATTTTCGGTGGAAAAGGTTGAAGTGAAAGCAAGTTCTTTTTTATCGTGTGCAATTACGTATGAAGGGGAAAACGTGTAGCGGTGGTGACTATGACTCTTTCGTTAAGAATGGTGTGTAGTGGCTGTGTCCGTGCATGTTTGTGTAGTGCAGTGGAAGGAAACTAATTAACTTAAGTGAAAGCAGACAGATAGATATTAAATGAAATATATATGGACATTTACAATATATGTTAGCACATCTCTCATCTTGTTCTCTTCAAGCCGTTTTTTCACAGAGAGAGACGGACACACACACGTAGAGAGTTTCAGCAGCTTGAGGGCTTCAGGGTACAAAAAAAGTAATGCTAGAAAAGAAGAAGCAGAAAGTAATAGCCGTGCGGTGGTGGAATGGATTTTAATAGTGGTGGTGATGCCAATGATGATGATCGCTATATGATGGAAGCTATATACCTAGCAAGAAGCAACAGCATCATCGTATTACATAAAAAAAGTTCCGAAAGTGCTTGTGCAGATTTTTACTATAAGATGTTTCTTGACACAGGCCGTATATGCATATATGTCTGGACTGAAAAGAGGAAAAACGAGAAAAAAAAGATGCTTTGGAACTAAAAGGAAGCTTAAAGAGAGGGAGTGAGAGAGAGAGAATGGAGAGAAACAGAAAGTGGGAACAAGAATGAAGAAAAAAAAATTTTCCTGGAGAAAAGTGAAATGCGTACGCACGTATTTATAGTGAAAGCGAGTGTGTTGGTATTGGTATCGTGGAGGGAATGTGATACGGCAAAAGTATACACAAAAAAAAGTTTCGCCAAGTTTTTTTTTCTTTACACGAAATCATCATTCCTCCCCATTTTTCTCTACTTCTTCTGTCTTTTGCTCTCTGCTTTTTTGGTGGAAAGAAAAAGAGGCTCGGCACTCTTGGAGTAAAGTTTTTCTCCAGGAAGATATTGGTACTGGTGCTCCATCGGAAATGAAACCGGAAGTCAGGGGCAAAATTATGGCTTTTCCAATGAGTATACCCGGAAACAGCTTCGGCTGCAGTAGGAGTGGAGTATTGCGTTACGTGGGGAATAAAGCCCAACTTGTCTTGTGCAAAGTGTACAAGAGACGATTTGTCTTCCGTATATATGGAATATGTTTAGAATATTTTTATGTGTTCCAGGAAAGAAGCAGTCGCTAGGAAAATAGGGACTATCTTCCGTTCAATTTCATAGGTGAATTGCGGCACACAGGGAAAGCACTACCTTTTTCGAATATTGCTTCGAAAGAAGAATGAAATCGCTACGGTATGCGGCATAAATGCACACTGCCTATGACAGTGCAACTTAAAAGCTTTTGCGTTTTCAGATATATGCTACTACAGACAATAACAAGACATAGAAAAAAAGAGTGTGAAACATACCCAAAAAAGGAGGAGGAAATTGATTTTACAAGAAGTTTGAAGAATTGAATAAACCTCCTTCCCTTCCTGCTCCAGAATTTACTCCAGCAAACCAGGTACTCGGCGGCGTTCAGAGATTAGGTTAGAAATGAATTACAAGCAGCACCATATTAGCGAATAATTTTTTTTTGAGTCTTGAAACGATTGTTCCGGAATTTGCGGGAGGGAGCACAGTGCTGCGCTGGATAGGTGAAAGCTCAGACTACAAAGAATTGAGGCAAATCGTCAAATGCTGTCCGGAAGTTCAATAAGCACGTGCAGAAAATGTTCCACTCACAGAGAAAAATGAAAACAGGTTAACTTCAACCTAGTCTGAGTTATTTAAAAGTGTTCAGAGTACGGCAACTGCACTGTGTAGGAAATTGAAATCTATTTTAATTTGTTAATAATCCGAGAAAAAATCTAATTATTTTAGAAAAAAATTGTAAAAAGTTTAATGCAGCAATCAAAAACTGCGAGTTTAATAATGAGTTAAAAATTTTGAAAGTCTATTCACAGTAATCAAGAATTAGCAGGTTATTTGAGTAGGAATGTGATAAACTCGTGTAAAACTAACTTTGAATGTCTACGAAAGAAAAGTAACGAGGAACCACAGTCTGCCTTTCCCCATCAAGGCAGAGGATCCTCACGGCGATGACTTTGAGGGTAGAATGACAAAACCGAAATGGACTTGGTTCGTCGGTTTGGATTTGGTGTAGATAAGAGAAGGAATGAACGATTTTTACAACTGCTGTTGATGTTTCCTTCATGGCAGTGCCTCTCCTTCCACTTCCCAAACCCTAATACCAGCGAAGAGAAAGAGGGGACGGAATGAGTAAAGTTGTAATAGTAAAGTAATAGTACGATCAGTGAAAATATCAGTTCAGCTCCTAGTTCAGCTCCTGCCCATGTACACACACTCCAAGAAAAGGTAGTGGGATATACACAGCATCACAATCACCACACCACCGCTTTTTTTTCTTCAATGATGAGCGAGATACATAGTAAAAGTAACGAGGCGCTGGAAGACTTTCCTACTTTTCCCAGTGCTTTCCCGTATCCAGGATCAAACCACTTCGGCTCTCTTTTCCAATACTCCGTCTTCTCTCTCTGGTTCAACAGGAACATTTGCAAAAGCATGGGTAAGCTGGAGCTCTGCTTCCCCTCAGCATACACGGAAATACATGCACACACCCGAAAGAAGAGAAAGTGAGTAAAGTGGGATGTGAAACAAGTAGTAAAATACTACAGTGCCGCACACATCACCACACCACACCAGCACAGCCATAATCATGCTCGTGTAAGGTTTACACATACATAATGCAGCAGAGTCGAATGAGACCAGAAAGAGGCAGTGCATGAGGATGGAATAGAGAAAAAAGGGCTATAAAGCGAGGGTGGTTCTTTTTTATTCAACTGTTTGCTGAGGTTGTTCCATGCTCACTCCTCGCAATCTGCTTAGATATGTATACCAGAACAAGCTCCCTTTCTTCCTTATTGCTTTCGAATTTTGCCTTTCTCCTTGCTTCTGATGGCTGTCCCTGTGTGTACAGGGAAAGATTCTCGTAGCTTTATAAAAAAAAAAGGTTTTTATGGGGACGAAGAGACACAGACATGAAAGTGGCTTGTATCTTTGGGAAGTAGTCAACATCCATCCTTCGATGCTATCGTGTATCTTCTTCTTATGCTATCATCAGTCTTGCAAACATTCACACATTGTGTTTTTCCTCGCTCCTCACTTGTGCACATCTGCTTTCCTCTTTTTACTCTGTTATGCTGTACTCGTAAATATAAGCCATTTCGGTTCAATACTTTTCCCGCAATGACTCCTTTGCCATGAAATTCCCCGATTTTCTTGAAACCAGCGTAGTCTCTAACTCTAATTAAAATGGCATTTTATTTCTTGTAAGACGTTACGAGAAGCTATCGCAGAAAGATCTTTCAAATAATTGTTATAAATTATCTAGAATTGCTTTCTCTCGCATTGCATCGTATCGATAACTTGAATTTTACTACCAAAATAGAACTACGTAATTTTGTATTCAACCGAAGCGTACTTAATCTGATTCCATCATCCAAATTTATGTTTCCGCAGTTTTCACATAAATCGGAACTTTTCAGTACTAATACAATTTTTTTATTTTCACTGCATAATGCACGGGGTACAGAATCAGTGTAAAAGTTCAAATATCCCCTCCATACCACTCTTTTTGTTTTGCATACATATTTCCCTACATACATTTTTTATAAACTATATTTTGAGCAAGTAGAAAAATATGATTTTGTCTTTTGCCCCCATATACTCAATACACATCCTTTTGTTGTAAGGAGAAGGAGCAAAAATAGCAATAACATTTTTCCCTATGAAGTATCATTATTATATCATCATCACCACCAGAAATATACCTACACCACCCTGCCATATACTTCTCTATAGTTGAGCGATGATAACAGCAAATTCAAAGCCAGTACCTAAATATTAGTAGCGCCTTGGCAGGCTATATCCCTCTCCCATATATGGCTATATCCCTCCTATAAAATGGAGCAGAGCAACAGTGCCATAGGTACATTATGTCCTTAATTATGTGTATATAACTCCTGGAACGGAGAAAAGGGCTCACACTCGCACTCTCGTCCTGTTGCTCTTCCAGATAAAAAAAGGAAAGAAAAAAATGAGAGAGAAAAAATTCTATCTCCAACTTCCACCTAATGCTGTTGCTTCGCCTTAGCTTGTTGCTTTGGTGGAAATGATGATGATGGTAATGACGATGTGTACAAAGGGGAGAGCCAGAAACCGTCGGTACCACTCGGATAGGAGTAAAAGTGTACGTGTAAAAAGTAAGAGAGGGCTAGAAAATGTCTTGGAGATCGGAAAGAACGGTGCTCTGCTCACTCTCTTTTTTCCCCTTTCCCTTTTCTAGTATGCCACACAAGATTTTTTTTTCGTTTTCTATTCCTAATGCATTTAACATTAGCGTTGGTGGCGAAATATAATTCCGTATGGTTATGAAAGGAGAAGCGGAGCAAAAAAAAGACTTAAAAATGTATATGGGAAAAGAAAATGTTCATATATCTGTGATAGCTGCTACCCGCTTATATTTGCCTCCAGTTTTCTCGGCATTTCTTTCCCTTCCTCTTTTGCTTTCCATTCATAAGTAGCGGAAGATTTTTTTCCCTCCTTCTGTCAAACCATTTCGCTTTCTTCCTTGTTGGCTTGTCTGCTCTTCTGCTTTGCAGAATGCCTTTTGCTATTTGCTCTATCTTGTTACATGCACGGAATGGAAAAATATATGACGTGGAGAGAAAGTATGCTTTTTTCCACTCTCTTTTTTCTTTTCTCTTTTTTCGTATAATTACATAGGAAAACATTATATGAGTTGGCGAGTGTGAGAAAATAAGACGAGACCGGTTTTTTTATACGTATTCTGTTTGCCAGTGTCCTCCTATTCCATTTTTATGATGTACGTCGGCATTACAAACTTCACTTGTGACATGACAATTTTTTTTCGGTTTCATTCTGTACTTCGCTGCTCTCCAGTTGTCGCTTGCTACGAGTGCCTTTTTTTTCTCTCCTCCCTCTACTTTTGGCTTATACATCAACTGCGCCAACTTATACATAAAAAATGCTACACGACAGAACATAGGTTAATATTGCATGCATGGATGAGTTATTATTATTGTCATGTCGTGCTATCGCAATAAGTAGGTAGTAGATGTGTGTAGAATGTGTGTATGGAGGAGGGTTATAAATTTTGTTTTTGGAGAAAAAAAAGGGTGGCTCGTGGTGGTCTCATCTAATTCCTCTGTCCATCCGTGAATTTTTATCAGTGAGCTGTTTGAACTCTTGCTTGTCTTTTTGAGTGTGTGCATGCATGCAAGCGTTATATGTATGCACACTCCACGCAGTAAATCTAGCTTACCAACATATGTCCACTGGATTGAAGATAATTCATCAGATATTACACACTCATCGGAGCAATTTCCTTGTATTTATCGTGGCATTTTTATGGCAAATTTGGAGAAGGGAAGAAGGGAGAAAGAGAGAAAAGGGAGAGAGGGAGGAAGGGGATTTAGATAGAGTGGAAATTTCGTTTGTTTGCTGTGTGCTGGATAGAAAATCGAAATGAAATTTGTCAATTGAGCAGCGCCTCAAGTGCGGCGGAGAGATGGAAGACGCTCAATTTCAAATGAAAAATTGATGCGAAATTATTTTTTTTAAAACTTTTTTCTGAATCATCACCATTTAGTGGAAATGTTTTATGGTAGCTTCGAAAACTGGCTAAAGGTTTAGAAGAAATTTTGCGAAAAAGAGACCAATGCAATCGGGAAAAAATTCGAACGGGATGAACAATGCTCTACAATATTCCCAGCTCTTTCACTTTTTGACTTTTTTTTTCCGTAAATAGAAAATAGAATGGGTTGGGAGAGGGTGCGTGTTCCGGTGTTCTTGTTTTCAGTACATGCATGACTTCTTCAAAAATCCGACCAGTTTGTCTCCCTTCTTTTCCCCTTATGTACAGTATTATTTCTGAAGAAGCTTTCAAGCTGGAGGAACAGCTTTCGTGATTTTTTTTTCTTTTTTTTCGCTTAAGGAAATTTTTTATATATGTGGTATAAGTACACGTGCGCATGGATCTTATAAACAGAGGGAGATCTGTATTGTTGTACACTCAAGGCATTTATACCCTATAACAATAATAATATACTCGGCAGTCAGAAGACGGGAAAGCAGTGAGAGGGCGTGCAGAAACTCTTCCATTATTTTCATGCATTACAGTTAACGTACAGCTTTAATCATTCACTCTGCTCGAACATAGCATCACCAAGTTAAGACTCCCTCCCGCTCTACAGCTTATCCATGCTTTGGTCTTAACAGCTTGAGGAGAAAAGGAAGTAGGCACATCTCTATCTGAAAGAAAGAAAAAAAAACGAAAAAAATATTTATAGACAGTGTGGATGATTTTTGCTCTAAGGCTTAAATTCTAAAAGACGAGAATAAACAGAGACTGATTTTTTTTCTTTGTTATCCTCTCCTCGGTCTTCCGCACAGAAGGTCGGATTTTTGTCTTGTCTTGACGGGAAAACGATAACGGGACGTGTTGGAGAGATGGCGAGATGATGAAAAGTAGAAATGAAAGAAATAAAAGCTCCCTGTCTACATGGTTTTTTCGCTCTTTCAGCCATTTCCATGCGTGCATGCAATAAAAATAAAGCATGCGAATGTGTGGTCTTTTTCGTTTCCACATTTAAACGGTAGAGAGTGGAGAGATAACTTCCAAAAATGTATAAGATGACAATTGAAGGAGCAGCACATATCCACCATCCACCTTGGGAAGTTAAAGTGGATGGGAGATGAGATGAAAAAAGAGGAAAAAAATTATGTGCTGGCATCAACCTACTTTCCGGTTAAAGTTCGGGGATGATGCTTCCCTCGACGAAATTTGGATGTGTGCATGTGGTCCATATGATGTGGGGAGACTTTTTGATTTCACTTTGTATGGAGCCTCTTTTTCAGATGAACTGCGTGGTAAGTAGATGTGGTGAGATGGGGGTAGTATGTGAATGAAACTGTGATTTAAGAGCTGCCTATTTTCATATTAACTCAGATTGTCTGATTCACTTTTTTTTGATGTGGCATTATCGTTTTCACATGGAACGGTAAGAATTGCTCACGTTGACTAAAACCAAACAGACAACAGAGAATAAATTGCGAGAGGTGATCTACCATGTAATTTGCAAAATTGTAAGCCAAATGTTTTAATGAACCTGTGTGTTCAGGCTGATTACAATCAGCCACCTTGTCATTAGAATTAAAGTATGATCAAAGTAATTTAGCTCAAAATTCTAGAATAGTAAAGTCGCATTTTGTACGTATGCGATTTTTGGTGGTAGTTTGCAAATAGTATGACTTACGTCGCAATTATGTATGTCGTTAAAAGACGTCAAGTTACTAGAATATAACTTCAGCCAGTCACCTCATGCCATCTGTAGGTAGATAATTTTTCTGTCGCGACAGCAAACAAACAACTTCCCACTCCAAAGAGGAATCAAAAGGACAGATTCTGGGTAGTAATCAGGTAATCAGATTTATTTAAATAAGTAAATGATACATTCAGCCATCTAAGGAGTCACATTGTACCATCATCCAACTTTCACGTTTTTCAAGCACGGATGCTTACGCAAACTCTCGGTTGAATTACGTTCTCTTTGTAAAGAATAAAGCTAAAAAAATTAATATTTTTTCCTGTAATTTGATAATCCAGTTTCAATAGAATACCGTCTGTTTTATTTAGCCACTCTCAGAATCATTTCTGCCAACCTAATTCTCCTTTCAAAATCGCAATTAGTCTGGCCTTATTCCCAATTTAAAAACTTGACAGCTGGGGCATTTTTATTTCTGTGCATATGCCCGAATTTATGTAGGACTATGCACTGGAAACATTCAAAAACTGAGATGTTGCGTTTTTCAGAAGCACGCTAGCAAACATGCAGTTGTACCGAGGAGATTATGAGCTTGCGAGAAATCCGGGAAAACTTTTCAATTTTTTTGTCTCCTTCCAAACAAGAAACTAGAAAAGTGGGAGAGTGGATTGCAACATTACATGAAAATTACTGTACGAGCTTGCACCACACATAAGTGTATTAGTGTGGACTTATATGCCTGCACTATAAA
>JAHZND010000384.1:0-14326 GCA_027744115.1 Acrocyrtus sp. NNG-2020
AAAAAATATATATTTGGGAGGTGAAGTGTGCCTGAAAAAATAAAAGGAAATGTAATTGGCGGGAGGAAGTCGCTTCCTTGGCTGGAACCTAACATATTTAGTGTGGAAAAGGAGCATAGGCTCCGCATCACGTAGGAGGAGATGGAGGATGACGTGTGGGGGAATCTAGTCACGTGGAAGTAAATCGGGGATACGCATTGCCTTCGGGGGAAAATGAAGATGGATAGTTAAATCTTCGATAATGGGAGCGAGGCTACTTAGATAAAATAAAAAATGTTTTTTATTGTTTTCCCTTTTTTGTTCTGGATGCCATTTAACAACTTCCTCAATTTTCCAGTAAAGCACCATCGAAAGTGGGGGAAGTGGAGGAAAAGTGCTTTCCTAAGAAATGGGACTATTTTTTATAGTATGCGATGATACGATGCAATATGATGAGGCGCCTTATTTTGCCATTTCGAAAGAAAAAGTGTTTTCGCGAAAAAAACGAGTCTGAGGAAATAAAAGGAATGCGAAGAAAAAGGATAAAGGAGACTGCCATTTTTTTCCACTTCACTCACAATTAGCGTTTAAATGGCACAGTGTATATGGCTTCAGCGCTAGTATAGCGCCCGTTTTCTGGGAAGAAGTGTTCTATGAAAAATGAGCAGAAAGCGTGTAATTACGAGAAAACTCATTTATTGCAAGGAAAAAGCCGTACAACAACAGGAACTCGGAGATTAAAGGAGTGGAGGTAGTGGAGGAGTCCACTAGTGCACTTGCAAAGCTTCTCCGCTCACACAGCTCACCTTTCCGAATTAGCCAAGCACACGGGCTTCTCCTCTAGAAAGAAGTGTGGAGGAATAGAGGAATGGAGGAATTGGAGTAGTGCAGTGAAAATTCCTGTACCGTAAATCCTTCTTATAAAAAAAGGGCATTCCGCTCAGCTCCAAAACAAAAACGCTGGCTACTCTCAATAGGATAGGAGAAGAGTAAATGGAAAGCGAGAAAATAATGTGGAGCCAGAGCCATGTATAAAAAGATGAAAGGCTGTTGGAGGACAATTTCAATATTTTATTGTGACGCCTCCGAAAACTCGAAATGGGGTGTGCTGCAGCATGCAAATTCTGTTCTGAACAACGCAAAAGGCAGCAGGCCAAAGCTATGCCATGCAATTATAATTCACCGTTCATTTTCGGGCTATTATATGACAAGTCTGTCAAGCCAAGCCAAACAGTGCCGTTTTTATATTCGCCGAGGCATAGCTTGAAAGACTTCAAAAACTTGAGCGGAGAGCACAATGGACATGAAGAGGAAAAGAAAGGAGCAAAAAATGGAAGAAATGTCTTAAATGGCAACGGCAAAACTATTACATTTTCTGACAAAAGTTGAAGGAAATAGCACAGGAGAAGGAGATAGGGAACGTGGAAGTACTTCTTGGAAAAGAGAAATATTTTTGCATTCTTTTCCATCTTCCCTTCTACCCAGATTTGGCACATATTCCGTGCTCGCTAGCAAAAAAAGCACATTTATATATGTTTTTTAGATGTCTCCACATTTTTTGGATGCATTCCAACCGGTCTGCCGCTATTTTACTTGCGATGATGTTATGATGTGAAGTGGATGAGCGAGATATCCTTTTCATCTCATTTTTATGTGAGCTCACATTGGTGACTGGTGTGGGGTGGATTTGGATTTTGGATTGGGCTGAGAGAGAAAAAGCTATCAGAGCCCAAAATGCATGCACATTGCAAATGAAATTTGATACGGGAAAGAGATTCCTTCCAGATTTCCAGCTTCAAAAAAAAATCTGCAAATAACTCGTGTCGTGTCAGTTGCAGTTTTATATGTTTTGGGCTGTTACTCTCCCTCTCTCTCTCCATTCAATTCTCAAATTCCCTTTTGTTTTGTTGTGAGATCTATTCCCCAAAATTTTTCTTTTACTGTGGTACCCTGAGCACTCAGATTCAGGGTTGGAAGTTGGAAACGGAAGTAGCGATAGAGTAGTTGATGTATTAATTTCCCTCTTGCAAATTTGGATTCAGATGTTCTGAAATTCTCTTCTCTTAGTTCTTCCTTTCGAAGTGATGATGGCTTTAGCGAAAATGTTGTTTTTTGGCACTCTGGGCTGGGAGCTCGGAGCTGGAGACTAGGCAGCTGAACCTGAACCGAAATATTCATTGTAAAGAGGGAAATACAATAATAATGTGCTGCGGAGGCAATAACTTTTAAATACCTACACAATTCTTGAAACTGACAACTGGCACTGGCGGAAGGGCAAAAAAAAAGATTTTTTTGGGGAGAGTCTCTCTCCTCAGCTCTCACATTTTGNGAAGGGCAAAAAAAAGATTTTTTTGGGGAGAGTCTCTCTCCTCAGCTCTCACATTTTGCTCGCTTTGATTCAAGGAATCCAACGAGACATTTCCGCTACTCTGCTACATGAAAAAGGACGTGACGTCGGAGGGAGAAGGTAGTTGCAGTGGCGGTGGCGGTAAGGGAGAGGAAAAAGCCACCACTCTTATTTTTAGATCACACACTACCGCTTATCGACTCTTAATGAATTAGATGATAAGCTATCATACGTATTGACTGGCTGGTAGTGATGTAATGGGATATTATAAGATAGCGGCCCTCTCGTCATTACTACGTTTCTGGAGGCTAGCTCCAATTAGCTAATAAACCTTGCAATGTCAGCAGTTTAACGATGTCCAGTAAAATCAATGGCTTTGATTATGGCTGTGGTTACTCTCAGAAAATTAAAACGAGCCTCATCGCACTATGCTCCCCTTTTTTCCTTGTAATTTTTGCTGTAGGAATGTATAATACATCAATATTTTGGGTATTTCGGGTTTTTTTTCTGGAGAAGTTATTTCTTTTCTCCAGAAAAATGATATTAACTACGTTTCTGGAGGCTAGCTCCAATTAGCTAATAAACCTTGCAATGTCAGCAGTTTAACGATGTCCAGTAAAATCAATGGCTTTGATTATGGCTGTGGTTACTCTCAGAAAATTAAAAAGAGCCTCATCGCACTATGCTCCCCTTTTTTCCTTGTAATTTTTGTTGTAGGAATGTAATACATCAATATTTTGGGTATTTCGGGTTTTTTTTCTGGAGAAGTTATTTTTTTCTCCAGAAAAATGATATTATGTAAGTAGATGATGAAGCCTTACGTAATGAGCTTTTACCTCGGGGAAAAATATAGGGCGGAGTGCACTTAGGCTGCATAAGTTGGAATTGGAATGTTATCATTTTATTAACCTAAGTGGAAAAATGCAATCTGAGAGGAGTGCACACCAAAATTTGCTGCATTTTATAGGGAATGAAGGAGAAGAAGACCTCGGAAAGACTATATTTTTGTACTCCAATTCATTGAAAAAAAGAATGGGGGCAATTAGTGATTATGCGCTATCAAAAAGTAGTTTTTGCATACTTTGGAAGTTTTCCAAACAACATTAGCGCTTTTTACAGAGAAAAGGCAAGCACCTCCACCTCCACCCGCTTTTTCTAAGTTGGTGACAAAAGTGATATTGCCTTCAGGTGACCTTGTCGAAATATGGGAGAGGATTTCTGGAGAAAAAATAGCCATTTTTGCACTGTTATGATGTACTTTCTATAAGCCTTGCTCGTTTAACCTTTTTTTTTACTATTTTTTGTCCTTTCATCTTAAGAGACCCCATTTCATTATTTCCATGTTTTCCCTGACAGGTTGTTTTTGGTGTTTCCAACATGAAAAAATATTCCCAAGTGAAGAAGGGGTACATTTTAGCTAATATTTTGTTTCTGGGAAGAAGACAGGTCTCATTTCATTGTAAAAGTAGTCCAGGTTGTTTTTGGTGTTTCCAACATGAAAAAATATTCCCAAGTGAAGAAGGGGTACATTTTAGCTAATATTTTGTTTCTGGGAAGAAGACAGGTCTCATTTCATTGTAAAAGTTGGCAGTTGGGAGTAGCCTGATTAGCCGGAAGAAGACACCAAATTTATAATTATTTCTCGCAGAGGGAATTTAAGCGGGGTATTCCTTATCCGAGCTCTTTTTGTCTGTTGACACGTTTCATTGCGTACAAAAATAGAGGAAGGCATTAACCCAGGAAACGCGGGCAGAGCGTAGATCGACCTGTTTCCAGCTACTGCTTTTTACTATAGCCAAGCAGCCATTTATATTTCCGCTTGCAAAAATTCGCAGTACTCTGCTGCTAATAATAACAATAGGATAATTCGATGATAAGTAGAGCAGAATGAATCGATAGTGGACGTGGACAGTGCACTGCTTTCGCAAAAAAGAGGAGAATATGAGGACAGCTTTGCGAATTTTATTTATGCGACATACGTCGCCCAGAAGAAGAGCTGCGAATTTTGTCTTGTAGTGGGAAAAGCCGAGATTTATACATTTTTTGTATGTCGCATTCGCATCAAATATCAATTGCTTGGAAAGAAACTCATTTTTTTCCTCTTCTGTGCTCTGCCACAGCGAGATAACGTCCTATCCGTGCCATTACACAAAAAAGTAAATAATTTCTCGGAAAAAATATAATTAACTTGGTTGCTTCTCTCTCTCTCTCTCTCTCAGTATTAGTTAGTTAAATTAGCTACTGCTGAGCAGAATTATCTTCTTGAAAAGAGAAAATATTCCTTAATTCCTTTGTCTAAGAGTGGAGCAACCGCTGAGCGGTTACTATCTTCCCTAAAAGGAAGACACTCTGTAATGAATTATTCAAAATGATTTGTGTTTTGTGCAGCCTGACAAAAGTCTGGGAAATAATTTTCTCAAAGTAGCTACACCGTCTTATGCATACAGATAATGGAGCTGAGGTGGATTTAGCCGAAAAAAAACTTTTATTTTGTGCTTTAGCTTTATTGTACTGCGTAGTTTAATAAGAATTAGAGATTTTTTTGTGTGGATTTCGCCTTGAGAAAAGGAAACGTGACAAACTTATTAGTTTTGTATAAAAAAGAATATATCTTCCAAATCCAGAGGAAAAATTTACATGGTCAGTAGTCAGTAGTGCTTAAGATAAAAAGTCTCTGCGGAGAGAGATGTTGGAGTGTGGCAGCCCAGCAGACTGATAATACATTTTTTATTGCTAAAAAGACATTCCGTCTTCAATATCAACATCAACTTCAGCACTAAAGTCTTTTGCGAGGTCAACATTGCTGCAGCCTGCAGCAGACTGAAGCCCTCTTCTCCAGCAGCTTACCTTGGTAATAGTGCAGTGGAGGAAATGTTGCACTGAAAATATAAAATGCCTCCCACAAAAGAAGGAAATATGCATAGCATGAATATGGAAAAGAAGTCTTTAGTAGGCTGATGATGACGTCCGCAAATTATATATTTTTTTTGGACATCGCATCGTCTCATAATGCCTCCGAAAATAGTCCTTTTATCTGCATCAGAGTAGGTATCGTTCCCTGGAAAAGGGAAATTTATGCCTCTCTGAATATTTTATCTAAGGACGGGGACAGCACGCCACACAGACTGAAGCCCTCTTCTCCAGCAGCTTACCTTGGTAATAGTGCAGTGGAGGAAATGTTGCACTGAAAATATAAAATGCCTCCCACAAAAAGAAGGAAATATGCATAGCATGAATATGGAAAAGAAGTCTTTAGTAGGCTGATGATGACGTCCGCAAATTTTATATTTTTTTTGGACATCGCATCGTCCCATAATGCCTCCGAAAACAGTCCTTTTATCTGCATCAGGGTAGGTATCGTTCCCTGGAAAAAGGGAAATTTATGCCTCTCTGAATATTTTATCTAAGGACGGGGACAGCACGCCACCGCCATCACTATAAAAAAATTTGTTTCCGCAGTTAGCACAAATAAATTGGGTTTTAAGTGGACAATTTGTTTAAAGAAGTACCTCAAAAATAAATGTTTTCTTTTCTTTGGACAAGAAGACTAAAAAAAATACGTTGGCTCAGCCTAAAACTACGCATTTTTATCGGAACTGTCAGACCACACAATATTAACTTAGGCCATTTATTGATTATGGCTGATGTGCTATATCAATTCCAATATTTGCTGGAGAACGGAACAAAAGCACGATACGATCAACATTGATATGATGCGAGATATATGAGAAAACTTCTTATCTAAATAAGCTCGCGTCACATGCTCCTCATAAAAATTTACAATAGGTAGGCGATCACTAGGCACTCGGAAAAGGTGGTGAACTTTACATTTGCACATTTTTTTCGCTGTTGCTGGCATGCTGGAAAATATACGTAATAAACTTTAAACACATTTTTTTCACAGTAATATAGNGCTGGAAAATATACGTAATAAACTTTAAACACATTTTTTTCACAGTAATATAGCTAACTTTTCACACACTGTCAATTCCGCGTGATTAAACCATAGCTTGCCAGCCATAAGTTTAATGCGTTGAGCTATTTAACCTTGTTAAAAAAATGTTTAATATTAGGAGGAAGGTGGGAGAAGTGAAGGAATGTTTGCGTCCATGTACCAGATCACAATCTGGGCAGACTAGTGTAAAGTTAATTCATTTTTTTTCATGGATGGGACAAGACATGCTGCCGCTATATGCTCTATCGTACATCGTATCGCCTTTTCTTTTTTTTTGGGAGTGTGTACCTGAATAAAAAAAAGTTTTTTACAGACTTCCCGAAAAATATATGCTCATCTCTCATTGAAATTTGTATGAAATAAATTAGTATATAATGGGATAATGTGATGTACTGTAGATATTCAACGCAACCTGCGTCACACAGTTCACAATCTCTCTCGTAAAAAATGTGAGCGTTTCACTACTTAATAAAAAAGGATGCTTCCCACATGCCACAAGCTTCTTTTTTTTATATCTTTATGCACTCTCTCTCTCTTCTGCAGACCTTTTCTTATTAAAAATTTACGAGATCACACCACATAATAAATATGTGGAGTGTGGCGAGTGGCTGTATAGAAAAAAATGCGAAGAAAAGAAAAAAATTGCAGCTGATTTACTAACTAGGGAAGGTATCTATAGGGTAATTCGATCCAGGCTTCTAACGCAATTTTTCTAGGGCAGTTTTTAACGTAGATTACGGTGGTGATAACCGTTTTTCAACATAATAAATATGTGGAGTGTGGCGAGTGGCTGTATAGAAAAAAATGCGAAGAAAAGAAAAAAATTGCAGCTGATTTACTAAGTATTTTTTTGAAGACGTATGCAAAGAAAAAAAATTGTTATGTCACGCTGTTGCTGGAGAGGAAGATCCAGGTTTTAACCAGCTCTCTCCACAAAAAAAACAATAAATTTTTGCAATTTAAGTGCTTGGAGAGACTTGGATGGAAAAAAAGCTGGAGATGTAAGAAAAGCTGTGCTGTGTATAGTGAATATGGAAGAGTGCTTGAAGACTAGTTAAAAATAGGAGTCACCTTTAGTCCTCATAATAAAAAGCAGTCGATTTTGTGCCCTGATGACATCATCGCACTTTCCCTAAGGGCATAGAGCACACATGACAAGGACCCAAAAAGTCCACAGGGCTATATCTGGAAATCTCTGACTTTGTCTCCAGAAGGAGAATGTGACAGTCCATTTTGGGATTAAAGAGGGGAGCACTCTGTGTTTACCTTATTTTTGCTACCTTTTTCTTCTTCTTCCTTCTTCGTATAAAAAAAATGTTTATCTAAGTTCGACCTACTTTACAGCTTTACTTTTGTGCTGTATTTCTGTCAACAATGAGAGCGTTGTTCTAAGAGTGAAGCTATTGCTTTCAAAATGCTGCGTAGTATTATGAGCCAGCTAAATCTCTGCGAGTACTACGACCCACTACAACTATCCACAACAAAAGTGCTCAGACTTTGGACTGCTGAGGAGGAAGAGATGGCTGCACTCGTCAAGTCTGCACAAGCTTTCTTCAATTTACATATCGTAGAAAATGAGAGAATAATCTCCCCAAAAAAATTAAGCGTGAAAAGACAAAGGAGTGGGTCCTAAAATATTGAAACTTGTTAATATATAGGTACCTTATTAATGCTGTGCCTAAAAAAACTAAGCCAGTCCAAGATTTTTTTTTACTTTGTGAAACAACTTCGTTATTAAAATCATTTTTTTTTGGGAGAAATCTTCTTTGTTTGGAGGAGATTTACAGAGAGAGGGAGACGGAAGGAGATATTTTTTCACTGTCAAGACTTGCGGCGGACTCCGCCAAAGACGCAGCTCAAACTATACCGCTCTTCTGACTACTAACTTTGACTACTTTGACTTACGCAAAAAAATAACTGTGTCTTGATGACATTAAAAGCAACAGTTTTTCTGGATGTATTTATTTTCTAGTCGAAATCAATTTTTAAATGAAAATATTTAATTTCATACGCGCTCCATAAAAGTGAAAATAAGGAGATTAAGTAATAGTAGAAAAAAATGCTGCAGAGTGCATTTTTCCGGGAAGTGTTTTTGTGCTGTCGGATTCCACAACGTAGACGGCGAAGGCGAAACAGCCATAACCGGAGGCAAGGTAATGGAGGCGGCCAGCCCGGTCAGAACCAGAACCATTATCTTCCTGCCAGTGGGAATAATGGGAGTAGTGGGATGGTACATCCGCTGGTGGAAGAGGGTGGAAATGGTGAGGAAAATAAGGGTTGCTCCGCGGAAAGTTTGCAAAGTGATTACAGATCAGAGAAAGTTAGCAGAGGTAATCCTCCAGCGGCAGGAGGAAAGGAGAGTAAAGCGGGGAGCCGGCTCTCCATCCAAGATAATGAGAGCCATAAGCATCGCGGTCAATTGACGAAAAAGTAGCTATGAAAAAATTAATTTATATCGGAATCGCGAAAAATAAAAATATTATTTGTGGGGTGGCAATATGAAGTGAGAAAAAAGTAATTAATTTTTGGTGTCCCTTTTTTTGCAGTGTAATGCTCGTCCATGACAAGCTGTCCCACTTGGCGCTGAGTGTTCCTGACATTTCCTCGCATAGTTTCCAAAGTCAGCAGAACCAGTATAATGCGATTCAGCATCAAGCCCCGGTTATCGACCAATGGGCAACGGCATCCGTTCCAGCGCACACCGTTGTCGAGATGATACCCGGGGGGACAACCTCGAAAAAGCTGGATCCCTCACATATGAACGGCTCCGCACTCGTTCCAATGACAATCAACAACGGCGACCTGGGCAACCTTCACCGCCATCCCAATGGAAATGCGACGAACAGCAGCGACCCTCAAAGTACTGGGCTGCCACTGCCAAATCATTCCAAGACAAATGGTGGCTGGTTCAATGGGCTGCTGGGATGTCTCAGACCAATGTGGACTATTATTGGCAAGGCCACCGCACACGATCTCAAGCACCACGGCAATCAGTCTGGTAAGCTTCTCTTTAATTTTCACACAATTATCTTCAGCCCCTTTTATAGCCCTGCCAAATGCATCTTCCGCTGCCAAGAAAAAAAACTGTTTTACACAAAAGCGCCGAAAAAAATCAATACTGGCGGTTAGTGATTTTGGCTATTGAACCACCGTCATTGTTTATTTCAGCCTGCTCAGGTGGCTTGGCTATATTATCCCCTCGCATATATGCCTCCTTTCCTCCTATAAAAAAAGTTGTCAACATTGCTCAAGTAGGCTTCTGCTCTTGCCACTCTGCTATTGCCATATCCAAACCATTTATCTCCAGCCTGTGTTCCTCCGTAAGCTTGCCCGAAGAAAGTCGAAATATTCAAGGTCATTTACATGTGCGGAAAGTCACCAACATGCATAGCACGTTATAACCCCATTTAAGCCTATTTATAGTCTCCAGTCCACATATAAAAACAAAAATAATAATAATAATCAGAGAGCTCCCTTTTGTCTTGTGAGCCTATGCTCTCCGTGCAGAGCTGGTGGCACTTGTGCCAGAATATATCCAGCAGTCCCGCTCCAGCCACATCAAGCACATTTGACGTGCACAATATAATAATAATTTTTCGGGGAAAAGTGGAAATGACTTTATCGGGTGGTAATAATGGTGATGATGCTTATTGGTTATTATTGGGAAATCATAAAATTACGCTTCCATGTGTGGAGAAGACTCCATGAATGAATGTAATTTCTTAGAGAAATAAAGCTGCAATAACGGTATATATTGCCCACGTGATTGGAGTAGTTTCCACCAGACTGTATAATTTTGCTAATCGGCTGTATTGTGGAAAGTTGGATTATTCCTTGGCAGTTTTATTGAAGGTTGCATTTGGAGCCATATTGATAGGACATAAGATTAAAGGTGACTGGTGACGAACTGCACTTATCGTTAGTAGGAATGGAAAGTTTGCGAGTTTTGCTGGAGAAAGTCATATTATTTTGCAGAGGTAGAAGAGACACAGAAAAAACATAAGTGGAGCTACTACAATCTTTATTAGTCCTTGCAGAATTTTGAGGTTTATTTTCCAAAAAAAGACACGAAAGCTGTCATCGTTAGCTCTGAGAAGTGAAAAGGCAATTAAGGAGACTTCTGCTTGCACTGGGAAGCTCTCCAGGAGTAGTCGGGGAATGTTTGGAGGAAGGTGGAAGCGAAACATGGAAAATGATTTTCGTAGCAGTGCAGCATTTGCGACTTGTACTTTTCCATTGAGATGCAAAGAGGAAGTGGGGAGGCGCTAATTGAGTTATTTGTGTGGTTTCACGGTGGTGGGCATGTACACCTCATACTCCCCTTTTAATTTTGTTTTCACTTTGCTCTTCAATAACTCCAAAATTATACGCCTTTGAATGGAGACAGCTGTGGGATAATGGCTTCATTATAAAAATGCAGAGATATGTATAGGATGCTCCACAAAGATTGCTGGAGTCAAAGCTAACGAGCTAGAACGGAAATGGGAGTCAGCATAAAAAAATAAATGAAATTTTGGAGTTGGAAAATGCAGAGTATCGCATTTTCATATAAATTAGTGCCTTTGATGGAGAAATGAGATTAAAAGAGTGATATTTATTTTTATATATATTTTTGTGTAGGTGACGACTGGGACATAGCTTTCGAAGACATCAGTCATTTGGAATTCCTTGGTTCCGGAGCTCAAGGTGCAGTGTTCAAAGGGATGCTTCACGGGGAGTGGGTTGCCGTGAAGAAAGTGAAGGATCTCAAAGAAACGGATATTAAACATTTGAAGAAACTCAATAACCAAAATGTAATCCAGTTCAAGTAAGTGCCTTGCGGTTACATAAATTTTACTTAAAGACCTACTCATGTTCCCTTCTGATAAAACCGATTATTTTACTTTTACTCGTTTACTACCACTGAAAATACTCGTCCTTGAGTCCTTCCTTTTCTAAGGTTTGATCGACGTAAAAAGCCAAGCAAATTTAAATGTGTTTAGATCCCTCAGCTTCTGAGAACGTTTTTTTTGCATCTTAACTCCATTATCGATCCCATTTCCAGCCGTAAACCGCCAAGATTCTCTCTGGATATACATTTTTCCAGCAGAATCCTTTGATTTTTGCTAAAGAAAAGTGATTTTTCTTCGGTTAATGTGATAGGATGACGTTCTGTTTGCCTTCATTTTTTTCTTGCTTTTCTCCCAAAGAAAGTTTGCTTTTCCGTCAGGCATCACTCACATCAAATATCAGCATCAGCCGAGGAAGATCTCCTTTTCCTCCGCTCGCATTTCAAAATCCCATTTTCTCATTTTAAAATTAATGCAGAAAATGGAGTTTTCTTGCATCCATCACAAAAGCACCCCTTTTGGGAGGTGAAGCTGAAGGACAAGGAGAAGAAAATTGTGAAAAGCTGTGCAGATTTTTTATTTGTATGTTTGCACAGTGAAAAAAGTAATTTTTTTTTCGGTTGAGTAAAGCAAACGGTAACAATAGGCGGAAGCGCTAGCTGAGCCACACCCACACACAAAACAAAAAAAAATTATTATCTGGGTCCTGACGCTGCAATAAGGATTCAGTGAGCTGAAGCAGGAAAGAAAATCCCGCCTTTTATCCCTTTTTCATATCGGCGAGAGGAAAAAGAGAAAATGCAATATAGAAAATGGCTTTTCTGCTCACGCTTGACGGTTCCCAATTTTGAATTTGAATTTAGCGGTGACCTTCAAAAGAAGGAAAATGTATTATGCAAATGAAGGTTAGGAGAAAACCGCTACCGCTAACACCACATCCACATCCACCTCCTTTCCTTTTCCTTTCTATCCCGAGAAGATTTTTAATGGAAAATGAGTTGGCGCCGAAAGTAAAAGATTTTTTTAAAAATTTTCTTTTGAATTTGCAGGGGAGTGTGCACAACGGCGCCTATTTACTGTATAATAATGGAATACTGCCCTGTGGGCACTCTCTACGGACTGATAAGCCGAGGAGAACAGGTTCCGCCACAAAGACTGGTTGAGTGGTCGAAGCACATTGCCAGCGGGATGCACTATCTGCACCAGCATAAGATTATTCATCGTGACCTAAAGAGCCCCAAGTAAGTGACTGGAGTTAATGTAGTTAATTAAGCATGCACTCACTAAAATTTAAAAAGAGTTCATTTCTAACCCTTTTTTTCTTTTGTGCTCCCTCTTTTCTTCTCAGACAATCTCCTATCGATTTTGCAATTATCTTGTTTGTCACCAGAAAAAAAGCGAATAATCTCAGCGAACAAAAGACAGGCAGGTTTATGACCCAATAATAACAACACGCCACATTAACTAGCTCCTTTTCCAGCTTGTCGCGTAATGCCCCGGTAAATGATTAGCCCATCGATCCGCGTAATTCCTTTCCATTTGGAAGGCTGCTACTACCAATATATTTTTAGCGTGTGTCTCGCTCATCTTCAAGCTTCAACAAGTGCAAAAATTGTAAAAGTTCATTTCATCAGGGCTACTGGTGAGCGCTGTTCTTGGCACGTGCATGTCGGCAAAAGAAGTAGGTCACTATATAGACGGTCTCCTTCTTTCAACGTCACTTATGAATCCTTCTATGTTACATGAAGCTCCAAGCGCAGACCAAAGCAAACTGTTCCAGCCTTCAATTTTATTCTTATTAATTTTTAAAATTCCGCAATAAATACCGATGGCATGTGCATACGCTTCTTTTCCATTAGCGATGGAATTTTTGCTGCGTACCTGATCGGAAGTCTAGGTATTCCGTATATTGACAGGCTATGGCATTTAATATTTTCGGTGCTCAGATTTCCCCGGAAATGGAGACAGATTAAAAAAGCGTATGGAAATATTGTAGGCTGCTACTGGAGTTTTCCCTGAATGGAGTATTTTTATTGCCTGGAGTAGTTGAGTACAGATATTTTTAGGTTGTTTTTTGTTCGCAGAGACTGACTTTTTAAAAATAGGCACCGCGACCGCGAATTCCTTTTTTTCTGATTGACGGGAAATGGGAAAGCACTACCCGGAGGAATGCTTTTTCTGGAGAAATATGTAGGCAGAGCAGACCAGAGCATGTTTTTTGGAGTGTGCTTATGGTTAGAGCATGGAAAGAGGTGAATGAAATCTGCAATGCTTTTAGCTGATTATACGTCCATCTCCTTTCCCATTCACTTTCCATTTTTGCAGTTTTGGTATTGGGTACTGGAGTTGGAACTAGTCAGAATTCCTATTTTGGCCTGAGGAGAGAAGAGAATGCTAAACTAATTTAGCTCATTCTTCTGCAGAAGAAAGCTCTATTACTATTGAATGTAAATTGCAGACTAGAAAAAAATTTCCTAACAAAAAAAAGTTGATATTTTTTGGTATGATCTAGTTTTGGTTGTGCTAAAAGGGAGAAAGCTTTTTTTCTTTTGGTGTGCTAGTGCACGTGAGCTAGAGCCAGGTGAAAGTTTGAAAGTGAAAGGATGAAAGGATGTAGATGCTCATCCCACTTTTGAGAAATGTATTTGAAGCGAGAGAGGCGGACATATGAAGGAAAATGGTTGAATGCAGCTTCCACTTTTTTTTACCCCACCTAAAAAAGTAAACAATGTGACATGCCGAGTATGCTTTACGCGCCTCCTTTCACTTCCAATTTCTACCGGGGCAAAATAGCAGAAGAATGTAGGTCAGCTTTCAGCCTCTCTGGCTCTGACTCCTTCCCGGAGTGAAGGAGAGGGAACGGCAGGTGAAATATTTTTATTTGCACTTTGTACCGGGAAGGGTCGCTTTTTCTATTTTCTTCGAAAACTTTTTTTTGCACTGCCGTAGGGCGTAGGGCTCCATTAAAAAAAGCCTGGGCGCACCTTTGCGTAGTGGCGAAAGCGGCTATATGAGATGGTGATGGTGCTCATCGCTCCCGACATTATTTGCTATTATCCAACCGTGGGAAAAATGAATTATTTATGTATAGCGCAGTTTAAAATGAAAATTTGTATTTTTTTTCTTGCCTCAGGTCATTTGGAGTGGTGTTGTGGGAGCTGCTCACATGCGAGACCCCATTTAAGGATGTAGATACGTCTGCAATTATGTGGGGAG
>JAHZND010000385.1:0-20484 GCA_027744115.1 Acrocyrtus sp. NNG-2020
GTTTTTGGAACATTTAGAGCAAAGGATTAAGGGACATGATAGGGATATTGAAAGACTTTGTAATGCCCACTATCAAGGTTTCATTGACTCGATTTTGGAGTTGCAAAATGTTCGTTCAGAGGCACAGGATCTTAAGGTAAATAACTATAGCTGTTATTAACTCATGACGAACTTTTTTTTACCACATTATTGCCACGGTGGAACTCTCTGATTTTAGGGACGTATTTCGTCCATGGACAAAGAAATGCAAGTGGAAATAGCAAATGTATTGCAACGAGGGGAAGATGTTGCAAAAGCTCGTCGAATTGAGAACAATATTATGTCTACAATTGAGCAGTTGGAAATTTGTCTTCCTGTATTTAAGATGTATCAGAAATTGAATGATCAACTTGCTCAAAAAAGGTTGAAACAAAATATTTTCAACACAACACTGTAATCACTGTATGGTATATGTATTTGATTTAGTGATTTACTAAAACCTTTCTACCGCTATTGCAGATACTACCCAGCTTTAAAATCCTTGGAACAGTTGGAGCACACATATCTTCCCCAAGTATCTCGTTACCGTTTTGCAAATTACTTCCGTGAAAATATACCAAAGTATGTGTAATTTCAGGAATCAAGATGTTTCATTTTAGGCAATAACACAATGGCACTAACAATGGTTTTTTAATTAATGTTTTGTACAGGTTTCGCCAACAAATTCAAGACTCGAGTATGTCTGAGCTAAAGGATTTCCTGGAGAATGTTCGAAAGCATTCAAGTAGAATTGGGGAAGTAGCAATGAGACATGTAAGCTAGTTGGTTGTTGGTTTATTATAAATATAATTTTTGTTGGAAGTTTTAATTATGATTATGTTCCAAAACAGACATTAGAGCAGTTAGACTTGGACCACGCCGCGCCAGGAAAAAAGAAAAAGAACGTAGTTACCATAGCTCCACCAAATCCATTCTCAGATGACACTACTCTTGACCCCATGACCCAGGATGACGAGGAGGGATTGAGTGCTCAAGATTTGGTTGACTTTTCTCCACTTTATAGATGTCTCCACATTTTCACTGTTCTAGGGGACAAACAGACCTTTGAAAATTACTATCGTAAACAACGACGTGAGCAGTCCAGCTTAGTTTTACAGCCAATTTCAAATATGGTAAGTAATTTACACTTTACAGATTATAAATTAAGATTAACTCATCTAATTGTAAACGTGTATTTATTGTAACTGTTCCCTGCAGTACGAAAATCTTAGCGGATACAGAGACTATTTCCATGCAATTGTTGGATTCTTTGTGATTGAGAATCACCTGCTGTATACCACAAATGGTTTGGTCAGCCAAACAATTTTGGAAGAAATGTGGAGTAATTCAGTTCCTGTCATTGCTAAAGCTTTAGGAACCCATGCGGTAGGTTTCCTAAACTGTCTATTTCAGCTCGCATTTTAGTTGAAGTTGAAGCTAACAATGTAATGTTTCCTTATCTAGTCCTACTGTACGGATGCGGACTTAATTATCCAGATTAAAAATGAGATCATGCTCTTCTGCAATACATTGGCCGTAAGCTTGCGTTTACTTAGATTACGTTACGTTAAGTTAATAAGCTATTAAGTTAATTAATTAGCCATTTTCCACTTGACAGAGTTATGGGTATAACATTTCTCAGCTTTACATCACGCTCCAAGAAATTCGAGATCATTACCTTGAGGTTCTAATACAAAAATGTGTTCACGCTTTCCTTGAAATTTTTGATGAAGACACGTACCATCCATTACAGGTTAGTTGGTTAGTTCTAATTAGAATTTTTAATAAGGTGCGTAGTGGGCAAATAAATAAATTAAATGTAATTAAAATATTTAGGTCTCTAATGAAGAGGAGTATATAGTTGTTCTCGAAACATTTCCCTATCGAGAAGCTTCATTAGAAACTAGGTATAACCGGGTAATTATTTAATGATTTACAATTTTACATCAGTACAACAATGGGAAATTAATTAGTTAATTAATTACGCAGAGGCTCTGTGAAAGACATTTCACACAAAGTAGAACTTCAAGGAAAATCAATGTTCAAGGATGCCAGGGCAGAAGCAGAGGGACAAATCTATGAAAGACTAAAAGTGAAAATTGACGAAACGTTTGACTTGGCAAACTATGATTGGACATTAAATGAGCCGCAAGGACGAGCATCAGATTATATCATTGATTTAGTTGGATTTCTGCAGTCAATATTTCTTGCCTTTACAAACTTGCCT
This sequence comes from Acrocyrtus sp. NNG-2020, assembly GCA_027744115.1. Classification (NCBI taxonomy): domain Eukaryota; kingdom Metazoa; phylum Arthropoda; class Collembola; order Entomobryomorpha; family Entomobryidae; genus Acrocyrtus; species Acrocyrtus sp. NNG-2020. The sequence goes on from JAHZND010000385.1 coordinate 2,246, forward strand.
GTATGCCACTGAAATGTTAAGTTGAGTCAGCCTTACAATAATAGCTGTACAATTATACAATTATCGTTATTTTTCTAGATCAAAGTAGCGAGAACTGCCTGTGTAGCTGCATGCCAGCATATCAATAAGAAGCTGTTATATATCATGCTGGAAGATGAAGTAAAACAGATTTCTCTTGGGGCCTTAAAGCAACTGGATTTGGATTTGATTCAGTGTGAACGTAAGTAATTACATTATTTTTTTAAAATAGTTTTGGTCATTTGTATACAAATTATTTGATTTTTTATTAACAGAATTTGCACAGTCAGAACCTGTCAAGGGTTTAGACGCAGCTCTTCTGCTCGAGTGTTTTGCGGATGTACGACAGTTACTAGACTTATTTAATCAATGTGATTTCTCGGCCTACTTTCATGACTTTGGAGAAGGAACGTCCAAGTATCCTCGTGTAACGCCGCAGTCAGCAATAAAACTTCTTGAAAAGTGAGTAAATAATTCTAAATAGCACATCTATATCTATAAGGGGTATTTATAAATTGGAGCTAATTTATATTCGGCAGAATCCGTGAAGCTGACCGTGACAAAAAGAAAATTTTATCGGTTCTGAAAAAAGATGAACGCGACAAGAAGAAATTGCACGAGACCATTTTGAAACAGTTGCGTGAACTGCCACAGACTTCACAATAGCATTTTATAGTTTCCAATTGAGGCGGCGGCATAATCATAGTTATGAAACAATTCGTAAATTATCGTTACCTGATATTATTCAAAGCTTTTATTATTATCTAGTAGATTTAAATTGTGTAAATTTCAAAATGGTTTTGTTAGATTCGTTTCATTTAATCGTACATAATTTATTTCATTATTTCACATGTAATGCACGAGTGTTCTGTTGAAGAATGTATTTTGGTATTTTTCAATGTTTTGCCTCTGTTCCGATGTTGCAGTTGCTAGCGCAACAAGTTTGCATTTATTATTGTAACTTATTATACTTAGCTGTAATTATTAAAATATTTTTTCTTTCATGAAATTGCTATTTTGATCTTTCCTAATTAATTTTTGAAAATGTTAGTGCTCAGTATGAGAGAATAGTGAAAAGGAGAGAAACTTGCAGCTTTAATACAACAATAAAATGAAAGCATAAAAGCTTAAAAGTGTTGAGGATGCTTGCTCTTGAAACTATAATCATCACTAACCAATAATAAAAAGTTCGGCACTACTGTTTATACGTTTTTGGTTTCAACTTTTATTCCGGTTTTACTGCCAAACAGATAAATAATGAATAACAAAAAACCGTAAGCTCCATATTACAACTTTAGCTTAGTTCGTCTCCAATGACGTCTCTTGGCATTGTACCTAAACAAAGTCAACATTCAATATTAATTAATCATCGAAACGTTCAAATGCAGAATCTGTAATTAACTGCAGGGTTTCTGTTAAATTCAAGCCATACCTAATTGAATTTCCAGTCCGCATTCGTATCCATTGAGGAATCGGCCGGTTCTGGTTCATCTTCTTGGCAAGCTTCCGCTTGATTCTTAATGTCTTATGGGCCGACTAGAAGCAAATATCGAAAAATTAGTATTTAAAATATTTAAAATATTGCAATTTTCCCATTTTTAGTTTTTATCAAACAAAAACTAGCACAACTATCGTATCGTTAGCATAATAATGTATGAACATGGCTAACTATAAGAATAGGAACTATTTACCATCTTCCCGTCAAATCTTTGCTTTTTTTACTAATTACTAAAATTAATATTTTAAAGATTTCAACTTTCAACCTTTCTGCAATTAAATTTTTAGCACAAAATATGCGAGGGCATGCTATGCAGAGATACATACAAACAAGTCGCTGCACTGCGAATTTAAAACTGTTCATTTTCCCTTCCGTTCTCTCTGGAGGTGGTGGGTAATGGGAGACAACTGAAATGAGTTGGAGTAAGGGCATATCCCAAAAAATACTGGAAATCGCACGCATCTCACATCAGCACGACCACTCAATTTTTGCATTGGATTGAAATACGGTTTTGAAGGAAGACAATTTACGATGCTGCTGCATTAAGGCTGCATTTGTTGTTGTAGTCAGCTGAGGGCTATACTACACAAGGTTGGGAGTAGTATGTCGGATAATGATCGCAAGTGTAATCACAATCACGATATTTTACATTTTATGAGAAAAAATATAATTTTTAAAAATGACGTAGTGACATAGTGACATTTAGTAGCGCGAGCTGTGAATAAAGTGAATTTTAAAACATTTTTATTAGCACCTAAACAAGCGTTGAATTATAATAGAGAGATGGAAGTTTTCAATAACCTGAAGATATTGATATTTGAAGAGTGAGTCATTAAGTACACGCATCGACTATCGACTCATCAATTAAATTAAGTGGATCTAAATTAATTTACTAATTTCAGGTGAATAGTGCAATTGAGAGGAGGAGGAGCCCGTTTTTCTGAGGAAGTGAGGATGTAAAAGGGAACACTGACCAGCTGAAATTGCTTATCATTAGTCGGGATTCGAGATGACTACTAGAATGAATGGCGTGTGTGATTACGACTCTGTGGTAGAAGTAGGAGCTGAGCTGGAAAATAGCTTAAGGTCAAATACTGGTAGGCGAAGTAGGTGTGATAACGTCATTAATGAGCCTATTCCATCATCTGCGGAAGAGAGTAGTGAGGGTGAGGATGGTAATTATTTAATCCCATTTATCATTTTTTGGCTAGTATGTAGTTGCTGTATTAAATGGAAAAATTTCCGTCTTTCGTCTAATCACCTCTTAGAGTTAGCTCTAGGTAAGTTTAGTATTTCCTTTAGTTTAGTTTTAGTAGTTGTTCTTTAGTGGAGAGCATCGAAATGCCTTCTGCGGGTGTATCTATGACAGTAAAGAACAATGGCAAAGTTGTTGTGTTATCTAGAGGCGTTTTTGCCACAATAACTCATTGCATTCGAAATGGGTTTCGAAAAGAGGAAGAGTATAAACGAAATGGGGACAAAGGTGATATCTAGGGTGACACATTGAGTAGTCTTCACTTGTTTATTTATTTTCATTAAAGTATTCTTCAATAATCTTTCAGAGATGATCAATGTAACACGTTACGGTAGCGTAAACACCAGTATTCATGACGTCACTCGAAGAAGAGAGAGCCCAAGTCAGGGTTCATCATCCCAGAATGAGGAGCATTCAGTTGTGCAAAGGATGAGGAAGCGCCTTCAGTTTTACTTTATGAATCCTATGGAAAAATGGCAAGTGAAACGACAGTTTCCCTATAAGTTGGCAATTCAACTTGTCAAAATATTTTTTGTCACTTTCCAGGTGAGTAATGATTTTTATTAAGTGAATTAAGCCCCGCAAATACCAAAATCAATTGTAATATTAAATATTATGTTCATGTTTCTAGCTGTGCCTCTTTGCCAGCTATAGGTACGCAAATGTCAATTACACGTGGGACAATAAAATCACTTTCTCCCACCTGTTTCTGATGGACTGGGACTCTAGCAGAGAAATCACTTCTTATCCTCCCACAACTGGGCCTTTGGCAGTGTACACGAAGGATAAATTCTACAATTTTGTTGATTATGCCGTCAACGCGGTAAAAATTCACTTTCATTAGCTATACCAAATATCGTAAATGGTAAAAATCCGAAAACATGAACCTTAAATTTTCAGTATGAGCAAATTGGAGACCTTGCCATTGGTCCTTACTTTTACACCAACCCCAATGGAACTGTGGCACCCATGCAGTTCTGCATAGAAAAATACGTACAAGGAATTATATTCGGATTCAACGAAAGCTACGTGTTCGACAGTGAGACTGAAAACAAATGCATCGATATCCACCCAACGGACAATTTCTCCAGCGAAAAATACTTTTCTGCAAATAATTTCACCCTGTCTTTCGACTCTCTTTTGGAAGCTCGACTATTGTTTGCTCTGAAAACAGTTAGATTTAGAGATCTTGGTCCAATGAAATCACCAGACTGTTTTCGTTTTGATATTGATGTAAATAGACCTTCTTGTTTGTGTTTTGCTAACATTTTGCAAAGAATTCAATTATTTAATAACATTTTGCTCATTATAGATTCTCTTCAATAATCGTGACCACGATGGTCAGACTTTGGTTAGTTTGGACATTCAGCCAACCCGACTTCTCTGCCAAGGAGATATGGAATATATAGGTGAGCCTTTACCCTGAAAGGTGTACTCTTTTTATTTGATTGATTGAACATTTCCTTTTTTTATAGAAGACAATCGATTGGAAAGAATTGGACGAAGTGGAGTGAACTATGTCGTAATTGGAATGTGTACTCTTTCCTTAGTATTATGCTGCCGCGCAATTTACAGAGCTCAACTTTTGAAACGAGTATGTAAGCAAGTAGCCATAACGTAGCCAGGTTTTACCTAATTATATACCTAATTTTTGTGTATTTATAGGAAACAATTACTTTTTTTAAAAAGTACTATGAACGCACTTTAACCGTCCATGAAAGACTTGATTTTATCAACTTTTGGTATTTACTTATAATATTAAACGACATCCTGATTATTGTGGGATCTGCGCTCAAAGAGCAGATAGAAAATAAGGTGATATGCACATTTATTTATCCTTTGAATTGAATTTTTAAAAAAATAACAGAAATAATATATTTTATGAAGTATTAAGACACTAATATTGATAGAGGTTATGTTTTGAGCTGCAGATTTGGTTCTTTCAGGAGCTCACAGGTGAAGCGTGGAATGTATGCAGCTTATTATTAGGAGTTGGTAATCTCTTGGTGTGGTTTGGAGTACTGCGCTATTTAGGATTTTTTAGAACTTATAATGTTCTCATCTTAACTTTGAAACGAGCTACTCCCAACGTTTTGAGGTTCCTGATATGTGCCATTTTAATTTACGCCGGCTTTACATTCTGTGGCTGGCTAATTCTTGGACCGTATCACATTAAGGTAAGATAGCAGAATAACTAATACATTTTCCGAAACTCCGAAATTATACCAAATTACCTACCTACATTATCTTTTGCAGTTCAGCAGCTTGTCTACGACGTCGGAATGTCTGTTTGCTCTAATCAACGGCGACGACATGTTTGCAACATTTGCGTCAATGTCTTCAAAGTCAATACTACTGTGGTGGTTCTGTCGGTTGTACTTGTACACCTTCATCAGTCTATTCATTTATGTAGTACTTTCATTATTCATAGCGTTAATTATGGACGCATATGAAACTATAAAGCTGTACTATTCAGACGGCTTTCCTCGCTCTCTGTTAGAGGAATTTGTATGTGGCGGTGATATTGGAGCTCATCAGCAGACCTCCACGTACAATTCGCCAGCTGATAGTCATACTCACATTCCGAATGCTTTGTCAAGGCAGCAAAGCGTCACTTCTGAAATGGGGAGGAGAATGTCCGGCACAGCCACAGCAGGAGGGTTGCTCGATACAATTGTGGAGACAATATGCGGGTGCCAGACACCGAGTCCAGAGTCAAGGTGAGCGAATCATAATTAATTTCTAATGTTACGTACAACTAACCGATTACCATCGTTTTTTATTTATTCATTTGTTTGGTACATTGCAGAGCAACATCATCGACGGAGGAAGAGGCCCAGCCTCTACTGGAAGCGTAATATTGTGACAAAGCTTGCCAAATATATTTAATATTTTTTGTAATAATTTCAATAAAAAATAATTTGCTTTCAAGTATGCTCAAAAGCTTGTAAGGTCAAAAGATGTAGCTTTAGTTTGGAAAAATGTGCACAATTAGTTTATTATATATAAAAAGAACTGACCATGGTATTGGATGTCTGTATAAAGCCGAAATGCATTTAGTTTGTTAGATCCTAGAACAACGAAAGTAATTTTCTCTCTCTCTCTTTGTGTTCAGAATAAGTAAGTTGTTATAAAAAATTTTTTTCCCTGCAGCAAATCATTGTAAATAAAGTGCGAAAACAGCCTTCAAGACACGAAAGTACAGAATTTGACGTTATAATTGTTCTTTATTGCAGTGATTGATAGTAAGAATCGAACTTATTAGCCTTTTTTGGAATATGTAATAGGTACCAAAAAACACTTGTGAATTTTCAGCATCACTTTTTTTGTAGGGGATCGAGACTTTTCAGATAAATTGCGTTCATCACATCGACTTTTTTTGTGAGAAGGAACAGAATGTCGAATTTTTTCATATAAAAAAATAAGCAACTCCATTTTTGGACAAATAGGTCGCAAAATTTGTGGCTGTTTATTTTTTATACGGGCTCTGTCAAAACAAGATTGCAAATACTTCTTCTTTGCCTATATACCACTATACTTATGCTCATTTTCATGCGGACCATCAGACCAGTATTGTTATTGCTATTCTGGCGATGATGTCGACCTACAAGAAAAATCCTTGCGCTATACTTGCACCTCTTACAAGCGATTTCAAAATAGGATAGACTCGACTCGACCTACAATGTGCGTGCAGGCAGACTACAAAAAATTTCTACTTCGAGGATTTAAAGTGTCCTCCTTAATTGTATACAGTGAAAGCAGTAATAAGGACTTTGCTAATTCATATCCGCTATGGCTAAACAGGATGTTTATGCACACACTTTTCCGCTACTCACGCATAATATATCTACACACATGCCATAAATTTATTTAGGCATTTTTAGGTTTCGTTCAACTTTCATACAAAAACTGTGAATCTTAGCATTCTCAGCTTCTTATAAGAATGAGCATCCAAAATCATTTTTATTTTGCGTGTGACATGAGCACGCGGCATTTCCTATGAAAGAGCTTCATATTAAAAAAAAGTCTTCAGAAGAAAAAAATATATTTTTCCGTCGCCGCAGAGTTTTCCTCCGTAATAAGAAACCGTCGTGATTTGAGCAAATTTCTGTAGACTTTTACTACATAGACCCACTTACTGAGGCCAAAACTGTTCGTCTCTTACAGCTGAAATGGAAAAGACAAGACAGGAGTAGATGAGAGCATCAGTCCAAGGAAAACTCATCACCACTATCACATTACAGATTGCATTTTTATATTGCATAGCAAATAGCCAAGGAAATATTCTCTTCTTTTGGAATATATACACAGACCTCTGCTATATTATATATGCTGACGACTCAAAAATAGAAGAAAAAAAATGATAATTAGCCATTCCTATAAACAAAAAAGCTATAAAAAATCTATGCAGCCACATAATTTTGACGGCGATAATGATATTGACGAGGATGATATGGCTTATATGACTTTGGATAAGATAAAGAGAGAAAAAAAGGAGTTTAAGAAAGCACAACAAACACGAGGTTATTGTGTGCTTCCCACCTCCAAAGAAGTCCAAAGAAGTTTTAGCTGACATGGGAGCAGAAATTTTTTTTAAAATGAAGTTGGCAATTGGCAGAAAAACAAAGTGTTTACCAATTTAGAAAGTAAGTCAGCTAAAAAAATTCTAAATAGAAAAAAAGAGAAGAGAAGTGCTCGAAGGAGAGAATGCAAAAAAAGAGTTGAGCTGTTATAGAGCTGTGCGGTGTTTGTGTGGTGGTGGTACTGGCCATATGATTTTTTAATATATTTTTTTTCTGTGGGTGACGATCATTATGAGGACAGTGAGGATGATCATAAGTTGATAAGTGTTGGATTTGGGAGTACTTATCTGCTGCGTGAAAAACAAAGTTAAATTTTGTTTTGGAGCAAAAGTGCAGTGGAGTGTATCAATTATTTGTATTGCTTTTTTGCCATTTTAAGTACTTGTTGGGAAAATGTGTGATGTGTGATTGACCACAATTTATGTTATGTTGCGAAATTTGCCATTAAAATAGGTAGAAGTTGTAAAGTGAGGTATTTGGGTGTCATAAAAACATACAGAAAAAAAATTTATAAAGTGGGATAAGAGACAGAGATTTAGTGTGCGAATAAGCTGTAGTCCGTGATTCATTTATAAGAATGACGTAATTGTTGTGAAGTGCAAAAGATTCAAGTCCAGTTTGCGAAGGAAAAAGTCAACATTTTTGGGTTGAGTAGAAGACATAACTGTGAATGGGATTTGGGATTTTGGTTTCCCTCTTCGTGTGAAACGGAACGGAATTAGTTGGTTTTAATTACTCACTGTGAAGTGCGTGGGTGACGTAATTACTGTTGCCAGCAAAGGAGATGAATAATTTGTAGGAAAAAATAGTTCATTTTAGAACCGGTGTCGTGCAGTGAACACATTCAAAAATTTTTTAATTTTAACTGGAATCTAAACATTACAAACTGCTGACTTTTTCCTTTGCAAAAAAAGAAAACATCAGAAGGAAAACTTGTTAATTTTACTACTTTAACTTTTCTTCTATTCTTAATGAAAGTAAAGTAGTTTCGACTCAATTTGCTGTTGGAACTCGGAACTAAGCACGAGTTAAACTGTTTTGGGATACTAGCAAAACCACCTGTTCAGGAGATTTTGACACCGTTGCCACTTTCTAATTTTCTCGGTTCTAAGTTGGGATTCAAAAACAATTTTACTTAAGCAGTAGTCGTGTTCGCAGTTATTTTTTGACTGTCAAATTAAAAAAAAGTGCATGACCATCAAGCACAACACAGTCGCCCTAAAGTAACGCGAGTTAACTTGTGATATATTTGTGACAGCTGAGCCTTGTAACTGCTCTTCGACAAGGTTTGCTACTTTACTTCAGAGCCACTTAATAGGAGGACCATGGAAGACCTTAGTAAGTATAAAATTGTTTTTTGTTATGCTTTTTACTAAATAATATCCTAAACTAGTTCTTAATTGCATTATTTTGCGTTTCAAAACGTTCCTTTCTCAAATGTCAGAGAAAATGATATTCTAGAGTGTTAGTACTGTACATATTGTTATTGTTGCAATTAATACTCTCATTCGTTGCATTGCATCATCTCCTTCGATTCTAACCTAATCTACCTCATGCGGTGGTTCTGTTCTGTAGTATTTTTTTATTGTGCAAAATATCTCTTCGCTTGAGGCTATGCCTCATTGTCATTCGAGAAAACGTCAGGAGTGCATATCCGCAATGTAAAATAACTTTATTTACGTCTTACGTCACGCAACTTCCCAGCATTACGATGTTTAGCTGAAATGAAAGTCAAACGTATTTTTTCGCAGAATCAGACAATTTTTGTGAAAGGCTTGCGAATAAGCTGAGCACGTTAAATAATAAAAAGGACTGGGTAGTAAACAAAACGGCATTATAAATCCGTCAACTGTTGTGCAAGTGGGTTGTTCCGCTTTTCTGCAATGGAAAGAAGTTGAAGTTGAGTAGAATCAAGTTTGAGTTTTTTAAATGTGTTATCCAGGTAAAAAAGCTTTAAATTTATTTCCAAAACATAAGACACTAAGGCATAATAATTAGATTTAGAGTTGATTAGAGTTCATAATCAATTTCTAGGATTTCATCATGTCGGGCAGAAATAAAATAAAGACGGTGTCTTCCGTGCCCTCTTCTGAAAGTGAGCCAGAGAAGTTCACATTTTTCTAGTAGTAAACAAAACGGCATTATAAATCCGTCAACTGTTGTGCAAGTGGGTTGTTCCGCTTTTCTGCAATGGAAAGAAGTTGAAGTTGAGTAGAATCAAGTTTGAGTTTTTTATATTTTGTTATCCAGGTAAAAACGCTTTAAATTTATTTCCAAAACATAAGACATGAAGGCATAATAATTAGAGTTGATTAGAGTTCATAATCAATTTCTAGGACTTCACCATGTCGGGCAGAAATAAAATAAAGACGGTGTCTTCCGTGCCCTCTTCTGAAAGTGAGCCAGAGAAGTTCACATTTTTCTGGAGAACGCAATCTCCGTTTTCACAGTTTCATCCTTCACAATTTCACGGGAAGCCACTGTTCATTACAAATGAGGAGGATGAGGAGGGATACACCTTCCGTCATTGTGAGCAGTGGATGATGTTTAATAAGGCGAAGCTGTTTAAGGATGAGGAAATTGCACGAAAAATTTTGGAAGCTAAAAAGCCTCCGGAGTGCAAAGCATTTGGGAGGAAGGTGAAAAACTTTGATGAGGCAGTCTGGAAACAGCAAAATGAAAAAATTGTGATGGAGGGGAACCGGCTAAAGTTTACTCAAAATGGGGATCTCCGTGAAAAGCTTATGAACACGGAAGGGACTACTTTGGTGGAGGCAAGTCCGAATGATCGCATTTACGGAATTGGGCTCGCTGAGGCTAGTCCTCTTGCAAAAAACCGGAGTACATGGCGTGGGAAGAATTTGCTCGGTGAAATTCTTACAAGATTGAGAGAACAGCTGAAGAAAGAAGAAGGTACCAGTGGCGCTGGTTCCAGTAGCTCTTCTTAAAATCAGTTTATAATTCATTTTTAGATACACTCTGGAGCGCCAAGGCAACTATTACCAGTTTTTATGAATAGGCTTGCATATTGTTTTACGAAAAGTTTTATGACTTGAACAATAAAAAAAATAGTATGCTAGTGCGAATTACATCGATTGGGTGAATCAATAGCTTATTTTTTCAATTACAGCTCTCTACTCCGCATCGCCCACGTATTTTCATATACTTTTTGATTGATAATCGCCTGTAGGCAACTGCATAATCAAAAAATATGTTTGACAAGCTTTTGCCTAGGAAAGATTTCAATTTTAGTTAAACTCATATTACAGGTTACTCCATTTTATTGCTCGAATTGGCTAGCCGAGAGGCAGTTGCTATCCCTTGGCTTGCGTTTAGGTACATTCCCATTCATTGCTAGCTATGATAAAGCAAATTTGCAATACAGAAAAGATCAATGTTGGCTTTTTTGCAGTTGCAATTCGCATGCGAGCAGTTGCTCTCTAGTTACAAGCTTGGCCTTTATAGAACTTTGTTCAGTAAATATAGGTAGTGTAGAAAGAAGTTAAGGTCGCCATGTTCTATAAGCCAAGCCGTCATCAAATTTTCTGCAATTTTATTTTGAATTGCCTGTCGCCTTTGCGCTGTTAGCTAAAAACTACGCTGCAATTTCTGCCTTCCTAACCTGATAAACCTTAATAAATAAAAAATGTATCCTCCTCAACATCCTCAATATTTACTTAATCCGATGCTTCCGTCCTTACAAGTTGTGCTCGTTAATGTTTATAGTTGTCTGCTCAATGATAACCTTCTTTCAATAATTGAAAACTGGTGTGATCGGGAAAATGATCGTGATGAATCAGGAGTGAGCTCGAGCTCCTATTAGAACGTATTTTCGCAAGTTGTAACTTTCAAGTTGAATCAATGATACTTCTTCTTGTCACAGACTAAATTATCAACTGGAAAGGAAAGCTTATCTTGATGAAATTCCAATGTACCCATTTGAATCGGTTGTTTGGGCAATTATACGAAATTGAAATTGTCTGGCTTAAGCCAATGCCAATATAATGCATGACAAAACGGATAATTTTTTTTAAAAAAAATGTTGATAGTAGCAGCGTGATAAATTGCCGTTTTTACGTGTAAATTTAACATTTTGCGAAAACGATTTTTTACGATCAGTGTGTTCCTCATAAGCACGCCATTGCATTCCACAAATATGCTGCTCAACTACGCTAATGTGTTTGTGGGACTCGTCACCATTTTAAGCCTTTCAGCAAGGGAGACTTTCAAACAAACGCAGATACGATCTTCCTTTGGGAGCTGATGATAATGTTTTTTTCTCCTAGAAATTCATCTCGTTTTATAAATACACTCGGAGAAAAAAATGGTTTCATCTCATTATCCATAAATATTTCATTCTCGTCTTGTAGACGCTTTTCTCGCATCCCTTTCTGGTCGTGAGATGGGCTGATGCGCTTTTTGTTGTGTTTATTTTCATCTTCAAGCTTCAAAAAATGATCATGGTTTCAATTAAAGGAGCAGTAATAATACAACATTTCAGTCATTTTGGCAGTTAGTGCTTGTTTGCTCGTCTAAAATAGTCAGCGCTATTAGCTGTCAAACTGCCAGACACCAAAATACAAGTTTTGAAAAAAAAACTGGATTTTGTTCATTTAAGGTAACATGTAGGCAACGGACACATCAGATTTACTTTTTTAGATTTACCCGTACTTGGAGTAAGAAAATGAAAAGCATGTGTAGTATTATTTGTTCAAGAGTTTTTTTAATTAGAGTTTTGGAAATGAGAGCAAGATAGTGTACAAAATGAAGCTGTCGCTGTCACGGTGCCGCAGTATGGCATCCAACTTCCTTGGCTCAGATTTTTTTTTACTAATTTTCTTCTCTCTACAAAAGCCTCTCCTTCAAATTCCAAGTTTCTTCTCCAGTCACACTTCCAGTTTTTCTTTTAATCCTTTCAGTTGTCACGTGCTCGTGTTTTTTTGTGATGGGTTTTTTAAGTCAGTGTAAATCTGTTTACAAAAAGGACAATTTAAAAGATGACACGTATTATCGGTTATACACGCTAAACTTTTTCCATTTTCGTCTTGGGTAGTCTTTGAGTGAACACGTTATACTTCGTTATTCCATGAGGATTAAGAAACACACGAGCATTTTTTCTTTGTTTTTTTTGTTTCTGTTTTTGTTATTGTTGCCTTTCTTGTACACTTGACATGGGAAATTAAAATGAAAAGCTTTTGGAGATACGGGACTTTTTTTTAGAGCCTGGTGAAACTTAAAAAAAATTTAGGATGCCATCGTTTCTCTTACGCACATTTTTTTCCACTTCCCCCTTCATCCTTCCACTGCAGAGCAGAACAGGACATTAAAAAAAGTGGAGAGGAGTTGATAGTTGATCTTATGAGCTACTCGGTTTTTAGATTTGCAATTTGTATTTTTGTGAATTGACACTTTTTCCTTTATACATTTATATATCTTACAATTCCGAGCTGTTAAATAAAAGCAGAATTGTTTTATTTACATGTTTAGTCTATTTAACACTCTGCGAAGGATTATATTTTTTTTGCTCTGAGGAAAAATCTCCGGGACTGGTAATATATATATTTTTTTCAGGCTCAGTCAGTTTTATTTTGTCTCGAGACATTCCGGTAAAAGCGGAGAAACTATTCATCTTCCTGTTCCTCCTTGCAACTATAGCAAACTACTCCATGTTTAGAGACAATGGAGCAGTTTGTGGAAAACGGTTTGAGGGAGGAAACGAGAAATCAAGTTGATAGCTGATTCAATGGAGTCAAGCCAGTTTATTACAATGACGGGGAGTAATTTTTAAGTGCGCTGTAAAAACCAACCAGCATAAAAAACTGTTCCGGTATGTAATCAGCGATTTCTTTTTTTTTCTCCGTGTATAAATTATACATCGGGCTGTACTGGTTCAATACGTTTTCCCCCTTTTCTAGTAGAGCTCTCTTCTTGGCGTTTTCGAGCTTTCGAGCTTCCTCAGAATGAAAAGTAGAAAGGAAAAGGGAGAGTTTTGGTCTGGTTGTTCCTCATGCCTGTCATCTAAAAGAAGAAGGAGCCGCGTTATTGAAGACGCTGCTGCTCTGCTCGTGTCTTTGTTAAAAAAAATAGGTTGAAGGAGATGATAAAAATAAGTCCCGTTAGTATCTCGTTTGATTATTTGCACTAGAAATTTGTCCTTCTGTTGCTGCACTAGTCTAACAAGACAGGGCATGAAATCAGCAAATTTTACAGGCGTTTTTATTACTGTTGCACACTGGATTGAAAACAGAAGGTGGTAAATTGTAAAAAATAATCTGAGTTAGTGAGTTGGTCAGTGGGTCTGTTGTGGAGCAGATGAAATATTAAAAAATAGCATTTAAAAGTGATCAGAAGCTTGTCAAAAGAGGAAGATTTTTGTGCGGGATGTGAAAATAGAATATAGCAGTTATTATAGACTTTTGTTTCCAGCGGTGTGACTAAAAGTTGGCAGTAAAAATGTTGTAAAAACACTCACGCCTTTTTGTGTGCCTTTTCATGAAATTTGTATGCAAACGTGCAATTAAATTTAGCTACGCCAAAATAAAAAGTCGCATACAAAAGGGAGATTACATGAGCTGGCACATGTTCAGCTGGCTAATCATGTGCTAAAAAAATATTTATTCCCGTCTTCATCACGAATCACACTGACCAATCTTCCCTGAAGTGTTTGTGTACGTGCGAAGTTGGACAAATGTGCCGATTAACATTTCCCATATCCATCTATAAAAAAGATGATGGAATTGATCAAGAAGTGTGCTTGATCCAAGATCCAAAATGCACTCAACATAAATTTTTTTAGTGCTTTGAAGTGGTCCCAACCGACAGTGACAGACATTTAAAGTAATCAAAAGAAATGTTCGGAATCAAGTCTGCAATTCTTCTGAATTGCTCGTTGCCCTCTCTCCATTCTGTTCCAATTCTCGAGAATTTTCCAATTTTTTCCTTTGGGTATAGTACGGATTTGAGCCTGCTCATTTCTCAAGAAGCTCTTCAGTTTGCTGCCTGCTTTAAATTATATTTTTTTCTTTTGAGCAGAGCACATAAAAAAAGCTCCTGGAGGATTATGATATGATCTATTTTATTGAATGAGGAAGCGTATGTTTGTGAACTCTGAGGATGGAATCTTTTAAAAACGTTGAGCAGGAGACAAAAGTCGAAGTGTAGGCGGATGTATATGTGTATGTGTAAGCAGGGGTTTTAGCGTATAGATTTTTTCTTATCTAAGATCATCGGTTTGATTAGGCATAAATCAAAAAGTGAAAGCCTCAATGTGCTATAATAAGTAAGTTTTGTCAGGCGTGTAATCCTCCCAGTTGGAAAGAGAAGGAAGGAGGGAAGGAGAAGGTGGTTGGGCGATAATCGAATACATATTTTTTTCTTTCGAAATGAAATAAGCTTCGTCGTGACTGGTGACTGGGAGCGAGAAGCGGAAGACATATGTTGATCTCTCTCAAGAGATAACATCTTGTGCCTCTTCTCCGGTGGCTAAATAGAGCGGAGTGCTAAAGTTCTAAGTTTTAGCTCTGGTTATTGTTGAAGAAAAAAAAGTTTTCAATTGAATTTTCTTCAGGGTAAATAAGAGATCTGAAAAAATGATTTGCTGCAACTCCTTTGCATAAGAATAATTTTTTGTTGGTGTTTTGCCCTTCCCCTTCCTGTTGACTTTGTTAAGATAGAAATGAGATAAAAGGAGTGGGAAAGGAGTACAATATTAGATTTCATGGAAGGAAAAGAAGCAGCTAATATGATCATTATAACTTTTGACAGAAAAGATTCGGAGGCAGCTGACGTAGCATGTTATGGGAGTGACTGGTGTTGTGAGAGTGTATCTACAATATGATCAGTTCACAAGGAGGCACATGATCATGATCAGTTTGTGTGATTCGATTTCATTTACCCATTTATTCTCGTTTTTTTAGTTCACTGACAAATATCATTCCCCTTTTTGATCAGTAAAGAGTGTAAAAAAAATATAATCGGGACGGTGCTTTAGATTATATATCTGAAAAAAAAAGTTTTTCTTGAAGTGGTAAAGTTTTTAAAAATTTATGTCTCCTCCGAGGAAAACTTTGTGCGTTTTGGAGTCATAAAAGGAGGAAAAAATTGACAGTTGAACTTAGAAGTGACGTGTCACTTTTGGCTTTTGTAATAATGGATCGTACAATGTATGGAAAGGTGGAACCGGGGACGTATCAGCCGTATAGATGTGCCCGGAAGCAGCTCCCTTCCCCTGGATGTAAGTCAGTGTATTACACGTAAATGTAACTTAAGATGAGTTCCAAAAAAAATTTTCCCACTCCACTTTAAAACTTTACTGGCTCATAAATAAAAGTTTGGAGTTTTTTATTCCGCTCATATTTTACTGAGAATTTTTAGTTTAGTCAGCATACCACAATTTAGCATCGTTTTTTGTGATAAATTGGGCACGAGATGTTTTTGCGGTATGCTGTTAATGGAAGAGCTTTCATATGCCGTTTTTCATTTTACGACTGCATTTATTTAGCTCAGATGGGAAAATGCGAAAATTTTATGGGCATTGAGACAGGAAATGAGTGAAGAAGCGAAGTAAGTAGTGATATGACACATGTCGGGAGTCATCAGTGCTCAAAGACAAAAAAGTACTTTGTTCCAAGTATGGTATCATCAATCGGTTCTTCACCTGCATTTAGTCATATGCTTTTTGGTTGATAAGAAAAGCGAAATTATTTTTGAATGGAGTAAAATTTTCTGCTAAGAGAAGCCAGAGAAGGTGATAAGTTTCTTTTCAGTGGATTTGAATTTTGAAGAAGGGATGAAAGTGATATTGTTGTGGTGAGGACTCTGCAACCCTTTTTTGGCAGTATCATGAATTGAGAATTGCCTTCTCTTGACTTTTTGTAGCCGGAGGAAAATTGGGATAAGAGTGGTGGAGCCACACCTTTCCTTGTTCACTTTAAGTGATGAAAGTAATTTACAAAGTAGAAAGCAAACATTAAACAGATGTCAGTTTGAGTGTTTAATTAAAAGGCGTATTGAGGAAATACACGAGAGCATACAAATTGAACAGATTGTTCAGTTTGTAAGAAAGAAGCAGTTTTACGATGTACAAATTATCAGTGCTTAAAGATGGGCGGGTTAAATATGGTTGAATGGCTGAAAGTAGTAGTGATCTACCCAATTTCCGAGTGCCGTTAAAAATCACAGCAATTAAAATTGTAAAAATAGAGACGGATATCATACGCGATATCTTGTAAAGGAAGTTTTCGAAGAAGAGATGTCTTTGCAAGATAAATTTACTTCAGTTGCACATTTCCCCAACCCACTCTGGAATGCATGTGACAAAAAAAAACAAAAGACGGGAGAAGCTCCCAACAACAGATGCAGCTGAAAAATTTCATGTGCACGTGCGACACATGAACGTACACTATCCAATTCGTTCATTACTATATTAAATGCGTTTTTTAATGGAATAACAGTTTCCAATTTACTGTTATTTAAACGTAGGAGTATGAAAAATTGCTAAAAAAATCAACTGCATATAGTTAATGGAAACTTACTGAAATGTATATTTTCTGGACAGTCCCAGTGTAAACATTTTTGTTGGGGTGACACTCCAACTGGCACTCTACTAAAAAGAGTTATAAATGGAGACCCGTCATGCGCCACCAACAATGCTGGTAGCTGTAGCTTTTGCACAAGAGTGCGTGTTAATGACAGCACACGCATGCAAACCGAAGATTTATTGGATGTCCTTGATCTCTGCTTTCAGATCCAAAGTATAACTGGCTGTAAATTAAACGGAGTTTTTTTTTAAAAAAAGTCACAGCTCAGCGAGATTAGTAAGCTGAGCACAGAACGAATAAATCCATTTCAAAAGCAAAAAAAATGCGTTTCAGTTGACACTTTCACAGTTGCTTATTATTTCCAGGGTGATTATTCACGATACAAAGAATTTTAACTGTTTAGCGAAAGCATTTTTTTTAAAAAATAGCTCACCTCATACATCTCGACTGTACAAATTGAGTCATTAAAATAAAATGTACCTAGAAGTTCCGTGCTGCTGAAATGTGTCAGCTTTGGGATGTCAAAGGAAAACTTGAAGGAGTTGATATGGAGGAAGCATTGAAATTTTTGTCGGATATTGGGCATTGGGCTTTCCCAACCCTGACTCATGTACCTTCATCACTTTTTTAAGACAAGTTTTTTAAAAAATGGTACAAGAACAAATCGTTCATCATCATATCGTCATGGCGCATGGTGCCTCCTTGGGTGGCTGTTTCTTGGATCAGTCTGAATTTGCGAAATTAAAAGGCTACATAATAAAACTGACAGTTTCATATGCTGACGGTTCTTATCCGTTATTTACAGTTTAGGGATATCCGTAAAAAAGCCTTGAAGCGAGAGAGGCTCATTTCTATGTCAACTCTACATTGAAGCAAAAACATCAGCTAAATTGAAATCGGATCAAATAAATACGGATAGATTAAATGTGTGTGCCCGTACGGAGAGCAAGGGAATGATCAATGAAAAAATTAGAGCATTTCCGACAGATTTTTGGCTCTTTTTCAAAGCACACATGCATCACATTACACACATACACGCCCGAGACGAACGGGTTTTTATTGTGAGAGTAAGGCAAAGTTGAAAGATTGTGCTTGCCAAAGAGAGACATGTCCTGTGTGAGGGCTGAGCAGAGCGATCTGCACTTTTCTAACAGAATCATTCACTGAAAAATAAGTTCATTTCACAGAAAGCATAAGAACAATGCACAAATTAATACTCTGTTTCGTCTTGTTGGCTATCAGTTTGCGGTGGAGTTTTTTAAAAAACTTTTTCAGTTGTTGTCGCTTTGCAACCTTGGATTGTCGCGAAAAGGGAAGAATTATATGCATATGTAAAAGTACAACTC
>JAHZND010000386.1:0-15976 GCA_027744115.1 Acrocyrtus sp. NNG-2020
GGTTTGTGTGGGTTTTGAGAGAGCTTTTAGCTTATTTTCGTGTACTTTTCAAGGATAGGTTTGCAGGACAATGTTGTTGAAGCGCCTCCGAAAATTTTCACCTGAGAAATTATTAATGCATTTTTTAAATTTACAACATACAAGTAGCACCTACAAACCACGGAAATGCCAACACCTAATTCGCGAGGCTTTCAGTTTTCCCAAATATGACAACTGCTGCTTCCACAGAATACGGTAAAGAGCGAAGCGCCAGACTAACGATTAGAAAGGACTCCCAAGTCCTAAAAATATTTCCAGAAGTATGAAGATGCGCGGCTTAATCAGAAAAGCTTAGTAATGGCTTCGTTCGGGTAGAATCTTATGATGTCGAAAATTCCAGACCTTAAAGTATTTCCTAACCATTCTTGACAACATTCTTTTAGCTTCAGATTGTAAGTTGTCACAACTTAGTTGTGTATCATATTATGTTTAAAAAATAATTAGCAATAGAGTGAATAATATCCTAAAATAAAACCAAGGCAAAATCCAAATGGAATAATCACCGTACTTTGACCAACAACGTCTAACTCGTTTTGAAATAACTTGCAATCAGTTATAGCTGATGAATATTTTACAGCTATTAATTTATGAAAACTGAAATGCTAAAGATGTACAAACTGAGTTTATGCAAACTAACTTACCACAAATAATTAACACAACCTCATTAAATATATTTATCGAAAAATATATGTCGCTAAAACCGACAGATAGTTGATAATCACTATGAACAGCAAAAAGAAAAAAGAAATTATGCACTTTAACACTATCCAAATGCGGACGATGAACCGACAGATAGTTGATAATCACTATGAACAGCAAAAAGAAAAAAGAAATTATGCACTTTAACACTATCCAAACGCGGACGATGATGAAAACTAAAATATTTTGAATAATGACATAAGCTGCCGTAAGGCATTCTTATTACTGCAGCTATGATAATGACTATTTCCGACCAAATGATTTCTGGAAATCAGCTCCCCTGGAAAGTTTCTCCTGTAAGGATTGTGCCGCTTCCCTTAACTTAAGAACTTATAGGGGTAATGTAAGACAAAGATTGTTAAGTAAATATTACAGCGAATGCAAAATGCTATAATACATAATTATGTGTATATAATTTAAAATTGTAGAGGTGAGGCTTATCATGTCGTAATCAACGAATTGCAGCAGACTGAAGCAGCTTATAGCAAGCTTAAAGTTACTATTCCCTGTACAAGTGACTCAAAGTATGTCGTTTGTGTGTTCCGCTTCACAATGAATGACTGTCCACATTTCACCGAAATCGGTCTCAAAGGTGTAAGCCTACGAACAAGGATTTTCTTTTCAAAGCCATTTCCTTTCATTTTCTTAGCACGGATTTCCATTTCGGAAATAATCTTCGTAGTTTTCTCATGACACTCAATTATCAGCGAGAAGAAGTAGAAAGCCAACATCCAATCATGAAATGCAATGAAAAGAAACACCATTAAGAGAACCCTTGACATTTCAGATGAATACCTCAAAACCATCGAGCAACTTGTCATTATTAGCATCATGTAGCATGAGAGAAGAGTAAAGGTCATTCCATTCAAGCCATTTCCCCAAACTTTTGCAGTGACTTGAGTTCTTGTGTACCATTCTGGAAAGTAGGAGGGTCGGGGACCCTTATACAAAATTTCAAGCACTTTCGATTGCATTTCCAACCAGTACAGGCATGCTATTATTATCGCAGTAGTTGTCATCCATCCGTCCAGTGCAAGTGCAAGCATTCCACAAGACCTAAAGAAAATGAATACCTTAGACATGATCTGAGGATAGGGCATTTCCGTCCAGACTCCTTTCAAGTAGACTTCCACGGGGTAGAGGGAATCAGTGTCGGTTAAAATGGCCAACAAGGCGAATACAGGTCCAATGTAGAAGCATGCTGGGAGTACGGCACTGTTATATCGTTTTTGCTGACGCTTCCATTTTGCATCCACAAGTTTCCATATTAACGATGAAGGTTTGGTCTAAAATGTTTTAAGATGAAAATAAAATACCGTTTTGTTTTTTGGGACTCCAATGTAAGGAATTAAAACGAGTTTTCACCAAAGTTTACTTCTTACTGATATCATTCAGCAGCTTCTTCATGGAGGAAGTGGCAACGGCAATTTCCTCAGCGTGGTCTGTTAGAGCTTCAAATGAGCCATACAGGATATGCGAGGCGGACAGGTAAAACATCGCCATGACAATTGTTGTCAGATTGAACTTTGACGATTGTAGAATAGCAAGGAGTGATGGTGCAAGACAAAACAGGGTGCTTGCTCTCACAACTAACTTGTGAGTCCTGTATTTTCGATTGTTGGCGCCTAGTGTGAAATACGACTTTGTGCTTTTATCCCATTCCAGTGCCATGGGATACATGTAGCAATACGCGAAACAGAAATAATCAAGTGTGTCTTCAAAATACAAGTTCATTTTTGCAGGCGTCGTCGTAACTTATACCATTTGTCTGCTTCTCTAAATGAGAGTTTAAACAAAAGTATAGATATTTTGGATTGGAATGAAATGCCGAAAACCAGATTAGGACTTTGTGACTAAGGATTAGGATAACGCTCCATAAGAATATTGTCCGCTATTTTCAATTTGATTGCTTTTATTAATAGTAAGGGAATTTAATTTACGTCATCGGTTGAGTTTATCGAAGCTTTCCATAAAAGCTTCTTAAATAGGTGCTCGAAAATAAAATCGTAATATACTTGCAAAAGAGTTTTGTAACCATCAAGTCCATCATATCTTAAATATTAAGTATGGATATCGCCATTAACATTTTTCACTACAGTATCCTATCTCTTTAAGCATATATTATTATCGGATTAGTTAAAGAATGTTGCTTTTATCTAATAAAGTAGGCAACAGTGCGGTCGCAAATAATAAATTTTAGAAACGTTTATCCGAGTATTTTACCTCTAGTGCATATAAAACTAGTAGTTAAAATATAACGACTATCTTGAAAAGACCGAGGCACAACTCATGATGACACCAAAGAGTTTAATAAATTGGGTGGTATGTCCTTAGTGGGTTGTGGCAGCGCTGCCACAGCATTTTGTGGCAGAAATATACTTGCAAAAGAGTTTTGTAACCATCAAGTCCATCATATCTTAAATATTAAGTATGGATATCGCCATTAACATTTTTCACTACAGTATCCTATCTTTTTAAACATATTATTATCCGATTAGTAGAAGAATATCGCTTTTATCTAATAAAGTAGGCAGCAGTGCGGTCGCAAATAATAAATTTTAGAAACGTTTATCCGAGTATTTTACCTCTAGTGCATATAGTTAAAACTAATAGTTAAAATATAACGACTACATTGGAAAGACCGAGGCATAACTCATGATGACGCCAAAGAGTGTAATAAATTATTAACGAATAATATTCAGAAACTATCATTTAATATTTTGGTGGAAACATAATACAACGCTGAGGTCGCAACAGTGAAAAGTATATTTTTTTCAACATACCCACCATGAAAATGAAAACATTACAAGTATTTTGAAAGTGAAATCGCAATGCTCTTTTTTTGCAAAAAAGTATGTCTTCCTGGTTTGATTATACTAAACTCCCAATCCTCTTACCTATATCATATATCTTATAGTATTCCATTTGTCTTGATTTTAATAATAATTTAGAATTTAGATATGATTAGAATGTGTGGCCTGTAAATAGTTCATGCCGGTGAAATTGCAAAAGTCGTCCCACATTTTGATTTTACATATCAGCTTACAATATACCTACCTACAGACGACGAAAATGCAAACGCCTAATTCGTGAGGTTTTCATTCTTCCCAAATATGACAACTGCTGCTTCCACAGAATACGGAAAAGCGAGGATCGCCAGATTAGGAAAAGACTCCCAAGTCCTAAAAATACTTCCAGAAGTAGGCATGATGAAGAAATGATATGGCCTACTCCCAGCACGGTAAATATAACTGAGAAATCTTTTCTGTATGAGATTACCCCCAGACTAGTTCCCTCGTTTGTTGCTGGCGACGGCAGGGCTTGCTTGACTTCTAAAGGGCTTGTTTTCGTAGAAAAACGGAGTTACCAGGGACATCCACCTCTCCACTATTCCGGACTCCATTAGCCTTGCCACTCTGGTAATGTGTGAAGATGTAACAAGTCCTCCAAAATGGAATTGCAGGTAATTTCCAGAGTAAACTTCTTTCCCTGGGTAAATCCCACCAATGGTGGCAAAATGCATAAAAGTGTTGGAAAGCACTTGCGGAAGCAGAAGGGCAATTCGATTTTCTTTACATCCGTGAAGAATTCGAGAGAAATCATAGTTCATCTCCATTCGAAGCCGATTCACTAAAGGATTAATCTTTATTTTTCCCGCGGGCACCAGCTCCGCCCAATCCAGATACTCCGACTTGAACCAGTCTATTGTTCTGTAGAAAGCTTTTTTCATGGACTTCCACTTCGTGTGATTTGCAATAGAGTCAAATGCTTCTACCTCTTCTTTGCTGTCATAAAATGTGTCCACTTCGCCATACATATTTCCAATGTATGTGTGCGCTGAAACTAAGACTGTCCCGTCGTATTTAATTAGCTCGCTTTGTCTTTTCCTCACAAATCTCAGAGATTCGAGAGGAAGCATCAACACATTCGACAGCACATCGATATTATGTACAAAGTTCGTGTGAACTGGAACTTTGTCCTCCACCAACTGCTCAAATTTTTCATAGAGAATCGGTTCAGGTGGTAGGACTACGTTGTAGACGTTGTCGCTTTTATACAAATTACTAAGCACCATTGCAATCACAAGAAAAATCCCAAACTGAATCCGGCTGGGCGTTGAGGTTGCGCCAAGAAACGTTTCGCTGGCGAAAGGGTCACCTTGTTCAAGCAATACCTTTATCAGTGGGAGTAGCTGAAATCTAAGTGGCTGTAAAGCTTGTGTCGTTTTCTCGTTTTCACGAAGTTTTTGTGTGAGGTAAGTGAAGGCTGTGGAGGTTGCAGCAAGAGTTGCCACTATTAATATAAGATAAATCCAAATGGAAATGTCGAATACATTAAAGAGATGCTCAAACGGAGACGATCCATCCCCTCTAGTCCCACAAGCTATAAACTCCATCGTGGTACCGGGATCGTATGCCCGAAACGGATAGTGAAGCTGCCGACCCCTTCCAATAGTTGGTACAAGCATTGACAGAAATGTCTCATTTCTGATAACATGTACAACTTTTCCATTGGCACATATTTTTTTGGGGTCGTTGTACAAAAACGACAGAGAATAATTTCCCAAAATTATGGCCGTCAAGTAGACTGGAATGTTGTCCAATTTGCTCCACCCCGTATTAATTTTATTCTGGAACTCTACGCGCAGACTTTTCCAGTCAGAAATGAATGTGGTACATTTGTGCCTAAAATCGGATACCCAATTGGAGACGCCGGGTATGCTGTAAACCATCCATGGAAAGTTTCCGCCGAGGCTATACGTCACAGCTTTATGAATCCCGACGAGATTTATTTCTTATATTCCAATTTCGCGCAGAGACACCAGCTTAGTGATGCTATCCGGAACTGAAACGAATGCAACACTCCCGACTTTCTCTGGGGTCAATTTGGCTACCAAAAATACGCCGTTTACGGGTGCCGATCTTGAATACCAGTTGTAGGTGTACTCCCAAAGTACAGTGAGTGCATGCACTCAATCCAAACTTCGACATATTCCTCTTTCTTTTTACTGGAAAAGATGTCCCACGGTTTCCCTGGAACAATTAAAAAGGTGGCTAATGGAACAGTACTGGGAAGGGGCACAGTAGTAGGATCCTCCATCATATCATCCCGCCCTCCTCGGTATTCCCACGGTTTGGGAAATCTGAAGCCGAAATTAAGCATGCGAGCAAATCTTTTCAGAAATGGAAATGAAGATGACCTCAATTCCGCCCACGTCAAGTGAGGAGGAAATATATCCACCCGGACTTCACAGTTAAGTGTCTTGGAACGAGAAACGAAATTTGTAGCGGTCAAACTGGGCACAGCTCTGTGTGTAGGTTCCATCATTTTTCCTTTCACTGACATTGGAATAGAAACAGTGGGACATTAGCTTCTCAGGGGAAGCTCCTCGGTCCTCCATCATCCATGTCAATTGTCTGCTGCTGTTTTTCCATGTAATCATCGGATCTTAGAATAACAACCGTAACTGGTTTCCTGATCATTACAGGCTGTCTCAATCTTTTCAGATGTACTCCCATAAAATTAGTAACAATGAACGTGCAGTTTTTCTGTTTAAACTCATTTAGTCCGCTTAAATCTACA
This sequence comes from Acrocyrtus sp. NNG-2020, assembly GCA_027744115.1. Lineage (NCBI taxonomy): Eukaryota > Metazoa > Arthropoda > Collembola > Entomobryomorpha > Entomobryidae > Acrocyrtus > Acrocyrtus sp. NNG-2020. The sequence goes on from JAHZND010000386.1 coordinate 6,322, forward strand.
GGAGTTGTAGGATTGCCCCATGATTGATACACCATCAGCCAAAACTTATACAGGTTGTCGTTGTTTGATGGGGTCGCTATCGATAGTTGTATGGGCCGGGATACATCCCAATCCATTGAAGTTTTACTAGCTGCAGAGTAATGGGAGAGTAGCAAAATCAATGACAGGAATTTCCTTAATGGGACTGATGTATGAAATATGAAACTGGCTGGTAATAAATCCCTTTCAGAAACCTTTCTCAATTCTTTTGTAAGTCGGTGCATCCAATGAATTTGTAGACGGTTAAAGAAGTCCACAGACGACATAGTTTTTTACGCTTCTAGCCGCATTAGTGATGTCCAAAATAATTGATTTGTAGTTTTTTGATTTCTACATAAACCAATTGCTTGTAGTCAGTAGGACAATGTATAAATTCAAGGTAAAAAATACATATCAGCGGATAGTTTCTGCTTCTACAAAATGGCGTCACTGGGCTGGATGGGGCACTTTATATGAAGCATTAAATTTTAGAGGTGATACCTGATTCTCGTTATACAATGCACATATTTTCCTCGAAGTTCGATTCGGACCATTATTTTGATTGAAATTTCACGAACACAAATTTTGTACTTTTTTGAATAGTATAGGATAGGTTTAGTTTTATAGTTTCTAGAAAAATCCTTTACAGTTTTACTTTCGGTGGTTGTGCCAACAGAATACTTTACTTACTATCATAGAAAACGAAAAGGTACCAAAATGTGTATTCAAGGAAAACTCATTACCTACCGAAGCATGTTAGCATAACCGGGAAAGCTTATATAGTAATGGCTTTGTTCAGGTAGAATCTTATGATTTCAAAAATCCTAGACCTTAAAATATCTCTAAACATTCTTGAAAACATCCATCCAGCTTTGTAAGTTGTGCATCATATTATTTTTTTTTAAAATAATTAATAATTTGTAAACGAATAATAATCCTAAAACAAAATCAAAATAAGATCGACATGGAATAATCACCGTACTTTGACCAACGTGTAACCCGTTTTGAAATAACTCGCAATCAATTATTTTAATTTATTATCAGCTTTTACTTTATGAAAACTGAAATGCTAAAGATACACAAACTTTATTTAGGCGAACTTACAAACCACAAATTATTAAAACAACCTCATTAAATATATTTATCCAGAAAACAATAATGAGGCTACAGATTTATCAGCAAAACTGCGTTTGTAATATTTGTAGCTAAACCCGACAAATAGTTGATAGGCATTTCATCCGTCATCACAAACATCAGCCCAACCTTAATGGGGAGTCTTACCTGTGCTCTCCATTTGGACGTCAAATAGTAGCCCTTGCTCCCTCGGTAACGGAGAAAGCTATTCTTTTTCGTTTCTACAAGGTCTTCACTAGCACAACTAAGTCTTGCTACAAGTGGCAGCAAAACTATTGCCACCGCACTATTAATTACAGCGCAAAGCCCTACAAACAGCCACAAGAAAAAGGGGATTTTCCCCAAACACTTTAAAACTATCCAAACGCAGACGGTGATGAAAACTTGTAAGCAAAGTACTCCCACTCCAATCGAGCATCCAATAGACGTCTCCAGTATGTTGTAAATAACCCGCAGTCTTGTATAAATTTTTAGCGTGCTAATTTCTAAATTCTCTTCTCCTGACATAGCCGCTGATAACGAGTGAAGACAACTTTTAGTGGTGAGCATTATTGTAAGCATGATAAACATATACACCCAGGTAAACCGAACAAATTCGGCTACATTAATGAATGCAAGAAACATTCTCACGCAATATAAAAAAATTGCTGTGAAAAAATCTCGTTGGAAAGGTGGAGAGTCGTAGAAGATTTCGAAGATGCGAATAGGAACGTCCAAGCCAGCAAACACGGCAATAAATGAAAGTGTGAGGGGAGCCACGATGTCTAGACCATTTATTGTCCAAAGAAGTCCGGCAAGAAAATTTACACTGACTGTGTCATTGGCTCTTCCCCCAACTGCAAAAATGAGATTATTTGAAATTTTGACAAAACTCATTAGAGAAATATTAAATAAAATTGTCAATTAAATTAAACCTTGACAGAATAGAAGAAATAGCTCGTTGAGTGCATTCGTAGCATCTGGCTTCATAAACATGTAGTAATTCACCATGAAAAGTAGCCCACAGTGAAACAATGCAATTAGGATTACAGTTTCAATTACGTCTACAGTTGTGTAGGCTCCAAATATTTTAAGGAATAATATAAAGAGACTAGCACCCATTACGACTACCTCGAGTAAAACAGACAAGAAAAATGGAATGTACTTAAGTTGGAGGAGGGGATACTCTGCAGAAAAGTTTATTTTATTTTTGGAAATAAATATTTTTAAGGGAATGGCATAGAAAGCCATATGTGTGGAAGTGTGGAACTTCAAGGCTTTTTGGAGGAAGGGTGTGACAAAATCATTGCGTCGTTTTAAAACGGTAGCCATAACTATAGAGAATGGTGTCGTCTTTTAAAAATTTTGCAGAAGCCTTTACGAGTTCTTTAGTGAAACGAAAACTGAGGCAAAGTGACTAGTTGACAAGCAAGCTATTTCTAAGTGACTAAATCTAAGTAGATGATTTTTATATGATGTTTTTTCCAAATATTTGAAAAAAAGGCATATTTTATAAGGTAGCTCGTAAAGAGTTGTTTTATAACCGCTGTTATGTCGACGATTGAATAACCAAACTACGCCGCATTCAATTTATTAAATCAATACAATCTGAACGGACTAGGACTAACCTTATTCCAAATAAATTCAAAATAAACTATCTAGATATGATAAGCACCCAGGCATTTTTAAGGAAAAATAATACTTCCTTGAAAAATAAAAATATTGGTTTTATTCGCGTTTGGGTTTTTGGGTACCTCGTGCTACGACTACATTTGGAGTTGAGCCTTTTGTAAAATACAAAGAGGTATACCATGCCGTTTCTTATTTTTCATGCACTTTCCAAGAAAACGGCAAAGTTTTGATGTGTAATGTTCGGGTAATTGTCTGCCTGCACGGCAGAAATTGTTTGCTATCGTGTCAACTTTAGCAATCCATTTCTTAAAGTCAATTTTTCATGACCTGTTGAGCTTCAAAAATAATGCTTTCAGTGGTTTTTCAGCTGTAGCTTTTTACTTTACAAAGATATTATTGGTACGCTAGAAATTCCAATTCAGTTTGTTTTCAAAATCGCGTATTCATTTTTACTTCTCCTAGTCGAACAAAATAAATGTAATAAATAAGCAGTTAATGTAATTTGCTAACAATAATAAGGTGAGAGTTACATAATAGGCATAATTTTTTTACATACTATTTGTACAAACTATCAACAAATTATTGAACTAACTAAAACTAACTAAAAATTAAAAACAAAAAGTTTAAATATTATTTAATTTCTTCTACCAATAAATTAGCTCCCTACAGTATATAAGGTCCCGACTCTCTTCCCGAACTAACCCCTGGCACTGGTCGAGGAGCTCTGGCGACGCCCGGCTGGAGATTCAGGAATGATGCGATTTCTACGCTCATTACTTTCAAAAGTTGGATTGCTGGAAATAAAGTTTAACCAATATTAAATTTGTTGAAATTATCCTGGGAATGACAAACTTATAAATTTTCTGTATTTGTTTAACATACGGTAAGTTTCGAATCTCAGCTAGAAGTGCAACACGAGCTAAGCTGTCCATGCTCCTTCCCTCCATAGAACTTGTTACCTTATCAACTGTCATTCTGAAATAATTAAATTTTCGTTTAAATTTAAATGAACAATTAGATGAACATTAATATTTACTATGTAATGTGTAAAGAAGATGGAAAAGTTGACTTACAAGCTAGACTTCAGCAGTTTATTCCTAATAAAAGTGTAAATATATCCTTCCAGATTTTTCATGAGCACGCAAAATTTTACTGCAGCGTTAGTATTATACCAATCTATTTTCTTGCTTAGGATGAAATCCCTTACTGCCATTTGCAACTGGCTGCACTCTGATTCCAGTGCAATTTGAAGTAAAATCGGCAGCCCTCTCAGCGTCAACATTTTGACCGAGTGCGTCTATTCCATAAATATATTTCTTGAAGGATATTAAAGCGAATTTCGACACAGTTTTAAACTCAATGGTGCGCTGCTCATTGATAAGATTTCTTCGTAGAGCAGGACAGGAAACTAAAATTATTAAAGATTTTTTAAAAAAATCATCAGTAATCATTTCACCCTTTGTACATTGTACATTGTGCAATGGTATCAGTAAACTATAATATGCTTACGGCGTAATACTAATTGATGAAATCCAACAGTTTTATTGTTTTTTCCCACAATTGTGAGGTCCACTTCCTCCTGGTCATCATACATGAGTTGGCCCAGATTTGGCAAACGGTTACAGCGCTTTAAAGGAATCCAATGAATAGATACGCTTAAACGAATCTTCACGTTGCAGCAGTTCTGGTCTTCATCCATGCTATTGTGGTCTCTGTATATGAACTTATTTGAGTTTTCGTAGGAAAATTGATAAATTTCCGCAGTCTCATCAGAGTTAGCTATATCTTTAGAAAATTAAGCGAAAACTGAATGTTAGGTACTATGATAAACACAATACTCAATAGTCAACTTTCAATTTAATGGGGAAATTTGTACCTAATAGCTTGTAACATTTGTCAATTGTCTCAGTTTTGGACTGCGTCAGTGCCCCGATATCACCACTCAGTCCTTCTTCGTTGTAGCACACTTCCCCTTTCAACATAATGTTTACGGAATTATGGTGAGGGAGTACTGACCGCATCTCCAATAGGAAGTTCCTATTAAATCCTAAATGTACGCCGATGCGCTCATCCATGTTTAAAATATACGACATGAATCTAAAATGCATTTTTTAGAAATCCAAACTATTAATTACTTGCTTAACAAGAAAACTAATACTCGAAACTGATATTCTTTAAAGAATCTCACAAATTGTGGCGTCCACCGGTTTTCTCCGTATAGCTCCTTATCTTGTCTCTGAGAGCCTGATAGATCTCTGCATGTTCTTCTCCAAGAACCTGGGAGACCGGTGACGAAATGGTTGGTAAAAGGACATTGCCCACGTTTTCGAAAATTTTTGGTCCTTTCATTTCAGCTAAAAGTTTAAATTAAAATGTTTTATAAAAAAGTACAAATGCTTGAAATAAATGCATTTAAAAAATGTAATACAAAAACTTACTTTCGAAGGAGCGAGTAAACTCCGTTTCGTGATTTTCAAGGAAATTAAACATCGGCATGATTACCAATAAAAAAACTGAGGGTTTTCGGAGATGAAAATTTAAAACTATAAACTTCAGTTGTTAAAACTTGCAAAGTTCACTACAAATAATAAATTTTCGAATTGCTTTATTTTCACGGTTGCATTTATGATTTACTTTTAACTAAAAAAATAAATAAAAATCTGTAAGAAAACAAGTTGCTCGAACAATTTGCTTTTTAGTATTTAGCTCCTTTTTCTTCAACCTTTAAGTTTGAACTGACGAGCTACTTTACTATAAATCAGAAACCAGAGGGTAAGGGACCTTACAGCCAGGCCTAGCTGGCATTACCAAAAATTGAGGAAAATCATGCATGGTTATTAACGTACTAGCAGAGCGCTCTAGTGCAAACCAATGTCGTTATTGTTAGGTATGTAGATAAAAAAAGAAATTTTGTACAAAGAGACAATAGCAAAGCCTTCCTTCTACAAATTTCTTTCAGGTACCTTACATATACTGAAACTCATTATTTACTTAAGTAAATAAGTTATTTAAAGCATTGACTTTTCTTTTTTTACAAATGATAACACGACTGGACCTGCATTGACCTGTAAATACCTTATATTTTCAAATTCGTCACAAATCTCACGTATTACATTCTATAAATGGCCTAAGCTGCTGCTTACAAAGCATATAAATACAGACTTCGTTGATGAGATGTTGCATGAAACAGCGACTCCTGACTCCTGAAAAAGGAATTTAGGGTAGCCTAAATCGTAAAAATATATCTTTACTTTTTATATAAATTTTAAAGCTTTTTTAAAGGAAAATTAAAAAAAAAGCTTTTTGAAGTACCTAGGTGTGCAACATGTTAATTTCGTTTAGCAAAATGTAAATGCATTTTTGACAAAGCAACATAAAGTAGCATTTTATTTTTTGAACAAATAGATAAATGGTGTCACGTTACAATCTACATTACAGCTTTAACGGGTAGCCTTAATTGAGCTTTTCCATCTGAGCAATTTTCTTTCCCGGTGTGACCATATATCCGCATTTTCAATCTTTCGAAATTGACAGCTTTCTTATTAAGTTCTAAAAATTAGATAAAAGTAAACTATAAAAAGGCAATGTGACGCTTTCTTTGTGAAACTTCTGAAGTACAGGATAACGGTAGGAAGAAGAGACATCGCCAAAAAAAATTTCAAAGTCTAAAGCAGCAAGCAGCACTAAACTGGTTTTACTTGCACTGGGATCTCTTACTGGACATCTTTTATAAAATCGGTGAGGTATACCGTACCTTTCCTATTTTTCATACGATACGGTTTCCAAGTAAATGTCTGTTTGGTTGGATGATGAGTAAATGTTTGCTAAAAAATTGCCAAAAAATGATCCATTCAATTATTTAACGATAATCATATTTACTCCAAAGTAACCTCATCAATAAACTCCCTTCACTGAGTTAATTCTCATTTCTTCATATTGCATTAACTAATCATTTCATTAATTTTTATACTTTAAAATAAAATTTTCGTGCAGTAGTATCGAAAAAAATGCATAATGTGCGTGCTGAATATATCTCATTATTTCGCTAAGTTGCAAAAATATTTTATTACTGCTTGTTACATTTTTGCTAAACATCCTTATGTTTTTCTTGACATAATAAAGCAATTGGCTTATTAGTCAATTTATGTGCAGATACGCATACATTTTAATGTTTAGCTTAAACGTAGGCCCATTAGTCTTTAAAATTAAGGAGAAATTTTAAAAACCAGAGTCACGAAAGTGTATTAGTAGGTACTCTTATTACAATTCTTCCAGTGTCGGTAATTTTCACACATCTAGTTCCACATTCGGGGTAGTAACAGCACGCCTTATCTTTACCATTGTCCCCGCACGCCGTGTTCGTCTTGCAATCGGTTGTGCATTCAGTACACTTTTTGATCAACTCATCTGGATCATTTGGATTTGCACACACCTCCGCGCTTCCAGCAGCTAAAGTATAAAATCAAACTCTTTTATTAGCTAAGTTTATAAAATATCACCGAAATTACAAAACAAAAATTTGACCACACACTACTAATTGAGACAATTTTTAATGCAATATAAAATTCTAGTTATATACCTGAACCGGCTTCATTTATGCAAACTTTTGGATCCGTAACCTGCGATATAACCAGTATAGCACATACTATGCTATAAAATAAGATAACGAGCTGGAATTTATAAATTTTTCCTTCCATCTTTTGCAAAAGCCTTAATTCTTATTCTAAATTAAGCTTAAAGCATTAATCAAGCTGGTGTTTCCGTTTTTCTGTGTTACTACAGCTCGCAGCACGACTCTCTATTTATACCCGAATGTTAGAATTGCTGCGAATTGCAATAAGCAACTTGTTTTCAGAATTTAGCTTGCAAATATGCCACAGGCCAAACTGTGACTAATGGCAAGTACATGACGACAGATATAATATTATAAATATATAATATTATATTTTGAGTTTGCAAAGTAGTTTTATATTGAGGAAGTTCTGCGAATATTCTGAAAAGACTTAGATATCATTCTTGCCGCTATTTCTTAAAAAAGCTGCCACTGCTAACTCGAGAAATAACTTCCGCAATGTGTGCAGTTCAATTTAGTACCCGAGTTAATTTCACTTTTTTTCTGGTTTGCAATAAAAGTTTATTAATCACATCACATAGAGAAGAATAAAGAGGAAAATGTATTTAATGAGGACAACCCATAAGAATTTTTAATTGAGATTGTGAAATTAAAAATGCTCGCAATTTGCTATATTTGCAAGCTCTGTCAAATCTTTATACTGCATAATAATCTTTTAAGTGTAACAATTAACTTTTGCTTTCCTTATTTTTTGTCGTCAACCGTACGTATGTATGGAGTACGATGTTGTGTTCAGTCAATCTGACAACTGCTGCAAAGATTAGTTTACACAGACTTAAGTTAAGTATAAATATCGAATGCTAACCATTCGCATATTACCATTATTTACTTGTGTTTCACTGCCCTGATAGGAATACTTTTGGGGCCGCTTGGGTCACTTCCTCACGCCTTATCCGCTTAGTTCTGATAAGCAAGCATTATTTTCGGATATAAAAATGCAGATGGGAACGCACACGGGGCTTGTACAATATAATATATTGTACTATAAGTAATTGTATTTGCAGTAAAACATTTATAGACTTAAAAGGTTTTTTCGAACTTTCGAAGCACGGAAAATTAAGCATAAAATGAAATTTAAAAGTAATGCTCAGACAAAAAATAAGATAATTAGATAATTTTTTCCCTTACCTTGACAAAAAAGGAAAAAGAGCTCGTTAAGTGCGTTCGTAACAGGTGGCTGCATGAACATGCAATAGTTCACCAACAATAGTAGCCCACAGTGGAACACCGCAATTAGGATTACAGAGTCGATTACGTCTATAGTTGAGTAGGCTCCAAATATTTTCAGGAACAAAATAAGAAAACTGGCACCCATTATGAATATCTCGAACAGAATAGACAGGAAAAATGAAATATACTTGAGTTGAAAATGTGGACAGTCCGTAAAAAAAATTAGTTTATTTTCGGAAATAAATATTTTTAAGGGAATTCCATAGAGAGCTTTATATGTGGTGGTGTGAAGTTTCCAGGCTTGTTGAAGAAGCGGAGTAACAAAATCGTTGTTTTTCTTTAAAGATGGGGCCATATTTATTTTAGTTTCCTTTTCTAAAATATTTTCTGCTGTTAGTAAATTGGCCATTTCAGATTGCTTTCTAGTCTTAAAGTAAAATAAAATAATAATAAAGTATAATGTGCACTGTTTAGATATTAAGAAATTTGGTTTCTTCAAAGAAGGCAAGCCGAAGTTATGGCGCTTTTCCCTAATATTGCTACTTTTGGAATAGCCAATAAAGCAGACAGATTGTTGGAAAAATGCATAACAGGTAGCTCAGAATAGTCTATTTTCTTATTATACAACCGCTGTTATATCGACGATCAAAAACCCAAACCTAACTCAACCCATTTTAACTTTTATCTGAAGCCAAAATGAAAACAGCGCTACATGGAAATAGCCATGTAACTCAAAATAAATTTTGCAATACAAGTACCTGATGATTTTGCTAAATCAGAATCGCTGATATTTGCCGAAAGGTAACTAAAAACAAGTCTTATACAACAAACAGATAAATGAAAAAGACAAATAAAATCAATTCAATTTCTATTATACAAAATAATAATTCGTATAAACCTAGTTTGAATAATTCATGATTCCTCTTATCAAAAACGTAATGAAAAAAAATGTATGCTTTTTGCTTGAAAATGTATGGTTTGCTTTTTAAAAACAGAACGTTCATATGTAATTCAATATCCTTTCGTTTATACAGGAAGCCAGGAAAAAATCATTTAGGTAGTTTTTGGCAGAAATAAATTTGCAATACT